>JAJHSJ010000013.1:1503586-1567544 GCA_021015155.1 Magnolia officinalis
AAAATAGGTCCAATATTTTCTAAAGGTGAAATGATTATAACCATGTTTTAGAGTTGGAAATAAATAAATACTTCTTTTAGGATTTGGCTACAAAACAGCTAGCTATCTAATGTAGAATCAATCTTCCCAAGAGAAGTACATAATATTTTATTTTCCGGATGTTAAATAATGCATCCAAAGCTAGTAGTATATTATTGAGAACTTTTGATGAAATTTTAAAAAGAAAATGCTTTTACAAATTAAAAGAATCCCTATAAAGTTCTTAATATGATCACATCTGTGTTTTTCATATCTTTTTGACAAAAGAAAAAAAAAAAAAAAAACTCTCATGCATGGCATTTTTCAAAAGCAAGTTGACATTTACACCCCATGTATGATACATCAACCTATAATTTATTATTGGGATTTTTACCCAAAAATTCTAGGAACCTATACTTTACCAAATAATGTCTGGACGATTGAAAATTGCATAGAGGTCCTTGTTGAGGGATAAAATTATAAAAATGCTTTCATTTAAAAAATAAAATAAAATAAAAAAATACTGAAAATAAAAACTTGTGGGCCCATGTGATATGTGTATAATATCTAACTCATCCAAATTATGCACCCCAACATGGTCATAACATGAAAGAAGAAAATCAGGCCGATCAAATACCGGATGACCTACACTTGAATTGAGATATTATGTGTATGTTATTTTTTATGGATTGGCCTACCTTATTATTGGATCCGCGTATTTTTGGTTTATCTAATAATCATGTTGATATACTTCTGTTGTGTAAGTTGATGCTAATGCCTAGTGGGCCCACGATTCTCAATTCCCCTCTTCATAAAGAAAAATTAAATAAGGGCAGTAACGTAATTTCTCTTCTAAAAGAGCGCGGCCAAGGAATGGTAGCTTTTCAAGGCACTATTTGGTAAAATCCAAACCCTTGAGGAATTTTGCAGTAAAAATCCCTTTATTATTTTACTTTGATAAGCAAATCTCATCCTTGGCTATTTCTCAGCTTGGAAAATTTTTAGAATATTTTCATATTTTGAGGTTTTTCTAGCAATATTACCTAAATATTTTGCGAAAAAAAATATTTTAACATATTTTATAGATAATAATAATCATGTGGTGGTGTGTATGCGATAAGTGTTGCTTATATTATATATAATATATAATATATATGATATATATATATATATATATAATATTTGTTTTAAAAATTTAAAATGCAATAAAAATTGTGATGTAGAGCGGGTCACGGACAGTTTCATGGCCAAGATGGATCAGAAAAGGCCCGGTCGACGACAGAAGTGATTCGGACCGTCGAACCTTAGATCGGGCGTATCTCGCAATCCGAAATGAGTTATTTGACGTAAAATATATGATTTTGGGGTAGAACGAGCTACTTTAGCCAACCAACCGGGTTATGCCAGGTTACGATGCCCGGAATTGCGGAAAACCCCTAGATCGACGGTCGTTTCCCTGCTTTAATTTTTCTTTTACTATAAATAGTAAGTTTTAGTTTGATTATAACTCTTCATCCGTCGGGCTTTAGGAGTTGCGCCCAACGTGAAAAGAGCTTAGAATAATTAGGAGAACAATTTGGTGAAGCCCAATAGGACACTTAATATTTTTGGCCGAAAACCTTGCACACTAATAGACACCGTCTATAAATAGTAAGTTTACTATTTATATTAAGTTGCAGATTCTAGGAATTTTAGTTGTAGTTTGATTCTGATTTCTTTCTCATTGCTTGGTTCTCCTATTTAAAGGATTGTGAACTCATTTTATTGCATTCATTAATCAATTTCGAATTTATTAGAATTTATTTCTATTTTCTGCTTTCTTTTCTCGTGGATTCGAGAAGTCGCTGTGAGGAGTTCAGAGAAGTTCCATGGATTCGGAATAGTTATCCTCTTGAGGAAGATGGTGCTCAACCTCACGTCCTCCCCAGCGTCAAATTGTGAAAGATTAAATGCCGAGATTTTGAGAATCTTGCGATATATGTGAAAATATCGTGAGATTGTAAGAATCTGGAGGATATTTGTGAGCCGGCTATTCACATTCTGTGAAGTGTATTTGTGATGCTTTATATATTCAAATGAAAAGATTCTTCTTCATGCATACAGAAGGTGCCACGTGTCATCATAATGGCCAATGATGATTCTTTCTTTCCTTGATATATGGAGGGCTGTGAATCATTCTCTTGATATCTTGTCTACTAACAGAATAATGTACCACAGGAGATGAAAGAGTGTACCAAAGGGATGACAACTTGGAAAATAGTGAGATTAGAATCACCCAAAGTGGAGAAAAAAGAGCTTGACATTTAAGGAAATGCATGCCCCACACGCCTCCCATGTGGTGCTTAGTTCCCAGGATTGAGGGCACACATGTCAAAGATCACGTCCATTCATTTGGCAGTGAGTATTGTGAGCCACACATATGGACCACTGGCCTTCCTTTAACGATACTTCCTTTCTAGGACGCGGATTTCATGCCAAAGCATTTCATAGGAAGTTCCCACGCGTTGGGTGGGGTCCATTCATTTTGAGAGCTTATTCTAGGACTTGTTACAAAAAATGAGGCAGATTCAAAACTCAAGTAAGCCAAACCGTAGGAAAAATTAGGGAAAGAAATTCCTACAGTTGAAATCTTCTTGGGCTCCATCTTGATGTTTATATGCCATCTAAACTATGTTGTATTTGATGTAAATCGAGTCAGATACAGGGTCTGTCGATGCCATTGACAGCCTGTTCAATGTCACCTTCGATGACATCGAACAGTTCACGATCCTATCGATGTTTTCTGGATTTTCTTTAGTTGATCACTGAACAAACTGGCACTATTTCAATGTCATTGATGAGTGTTTGATGCCATCGAGAATTTCTAAAAAATCATGTTGTCTTTTGACAGTTGAGATGTTAGTTCGATGTCATCGAAGAATTAGTTTCGATGCCATCTATGACTCTTCGATGTCATCAACAGATTCTGGGCAGATTTTATGCAAAACTGCGAATTTGCGGGATTTGTTTTCGATTTCATTTGGAATTCTTTCTAAGGCTATATATATGAGTGTAAATGGGATTGAGAGGTATTCCAAGGGTTTTTAAATAATTCTAGGGTTTCAAAGAGGTGCAGCAAGGGTGAGATTCGAAGTTGTTCGAATCGGGTAAGCATTCTCTCTTTGTAATTTCTGCTTTCATAGTGATCATCTGTTTCTTTGTGCCGTGGTTTTTTCCTGAAAGAGTTTTTTCATTTTAAAATCTCTGTGTTCTCTTTGTATTCGTTTGGTGCTTTTGGATTGCTATCCTAGATTCATCTCTCTTGTGCTTCCGCGATCACCCAATAAACTGTTTATAAAGTCATTCCCACTAGGATGAAGTGAAAACCACCCAATATATATATATATATATATATAGATATATATATAATAGATATATATATATATATATATATATATATATATATATATATATATATATATACAAAACTTTTGTGGCCATTAAATATTTCAACCGTAGCAATTGCATTTCCCACTATATCCTCTAGAGTGGTTCATTTGAGTTTTGGATCTGCCTTATTTCTGGTGGAATGAGTTTTCAAAATAGATGGACAAGTTGGACTTCTCACAAACATCACAGTGGGCCCCACCTAGGCTGTTGCATGGAATCCGCATCCTCCTTTTTACACGGACTGTAAATGGGACCTGTCATGCGGGTGGGTCCCGGCATGTATCAAAACCCAAGTACTTGGTCGAAAAATATAGGAAACATGTGTAAGTGAAATTAAGAGGCATTTCTAAGATCTATTTTCTAACTTTAAAAAAAAAAAAAAAAAACACCTTGTATGGAAAAAGTAAAGGGTGCTTTTGTTCCCACCAAATACCATGAAATTCATAACTAACCAGTCAACCTCAGGACAAGTTTTCAAGAAATTTCACGCAAGAGACACTGTAAAATGAAAAACAAAAAATGATTTTTTTTTAAAAAAAAAAAATTCCATATAACTGCCCTGCCTTTAAGGATATTGGCTCAAAAAAGCCTACTTTAAAGTATTTAAAGTAACTCGCTTAAGTTTCCCGCTGTTGAACATCTCCATGCTTTTGTATAAAACCATGTTGATTATATTTGATTTTAGAATTATATTTTCAAAAGGTCAAAATGCCCTTCACTTAAATCAAATCATAACTACTCTTAATGGCATGTTTGGTACGTGGAATAGGTGGAATAAAATGGCATTGAATTGTATTTGATGGGATTAACATCATTATTGCATAATGATTGCATGCATGGAAATACCATGGTATTTTACCCATCCAACCTCATATTTGGTATAAAATTCTTGCGACTGGAAAAGACTGGATTAAGTAGAATCCTATTTGATGGACCATGGAATTGTAATCAATGAACCAAATTCACAATGGATGTCATTCACTTATACACATATATAACTGGAATGTCACATGTAAATTATGTATATAGATGGACAACATTGATAAACATATGCATCAATGTGGATGTGGGGCCCACATGTGTAGCGGATTTCAATATCTATGGAAATCCCACATGGGACCAAATGTCGTAATTCTTTGTAATTCTATGGGACCAAATGCAATTCCAACCCACCTAATCCCAACCTTTCTTATCCTCCCCAAATGCTGATGAAATTTGCACCGGACGAAATGCAATTCTAACCCACCTAATCCCATCTAATACCATGTGACCAAACACCCCCTAATGTTTGCGAGAAATCAATATTAATGTCCATCTATTTCCTAGCTCATTTTAGGGCATGGGCTAAAAAATGAAGTAGATCCCATATTCAAGAAGAATCTACAATGGCCTCAAAATGTTTAATGGTATTGTTCAATCCCACTATTTCCTTATAGTTTGGTTCACCCTGTACTTTGAATCGGCCTCATTTTTTAATCCATACATTAATGAGATGACAAACATCAATGTGAGTGAGCGTGTGGGTTCCAATACCCATTGTGGTGTGAGTGTGTGTGAAATAAAAGGTGGGTGATTACTCTGCTTCCTACTCTATTGCCACCCTTCTTTACTTTTTATTTTATCTATTTTCTCAGCTCATTTTGGGCATGGGCTCAAAAACTAACTAGATCCAATGCTGGAAGTGGGTGTGACAACGGCCATAAAATGTTTCCACAGTGCCGTTCATTCCCACCGTTTAGGGTCATGTGGTCCACCTGGGCTTTGGATCGACCTCATTAACAGCCTATGCCCTTAAATGAGATGGCAAAATAGATGAACAGGGGATTTCTCACAAACAGTTAGGTGGTCCCCACTATATCTGTATGGTCGGGGAGTTATCACTCCACCACAATAAGGTTAGCCCATCTCATATGCTTGTATAAGACCATGTGCCACCTGCAACAGATGTATGTGACATCTATACCGTTTATGAGACGGGCCCCATGTGTAGATGCCCTTCACCAAAGAACTGGCTGCTCCACTCATCAAATGGGCCACAAATCAGAAATTAAAGGATAGTTTAGGAACACTTTTCATCCGTCCATTTATTGTAAAAATTGTATCTCACCTGATAATCGTGGACTGGATTGCCTCTAGTTCTTGCCAAGGGCATTTAAACGGTGTGGACGCATTCATGTACAACTTAGATCCCACACGTGCTGCCACATTGGCACATGGATTGGCATGTAGATAGCCATTCTTTTATACCCATGGTCTCGGACACATAAGCAGATTGGGTAGTGACTCCAACACCATCCAGCTAAGTAGTGTCAAGCACTGTAGCGCCCACGTATTTTATGTCTACACCCACCATGATTTATGTATGGGATCTACATCGTCCATGCATCTATGTCCATTTTGTCCGTTCATATTAGTCCATGAGCCAAAAAATGAGGGAGATCCAGGTCTAGGCAGATTTATGGCTGAAAGTCGGGAGGGTTCAACCCGACGACTCGTGACCGATCCGACATTGGGTTGGGCTCAGGCAGGATGTATCGGGTTTGGTCTCAAGCTTGGGCTATATAAACAACAACCCGATAAAGGTTGGGTCAAGCTTGAGCTTGGGTTGAGATCTTGGGTTGCCCGACCCAACCCGAACCCAATCGATATATAAGTTATAAATTATAATTGAGTGTGGATTGTCTATGCTGAAAGTATAGGAAATTCCAGTGCTGTCGGGTCTCATTAGTCACACCAATTCCAATGACTCAAGCTAACAAGATATGCCAGATTTCTCTCTCAAATAAATTGTATGCTACACAACACAACTTTTAAAGGAATAGTCTTATATTTTAGCTTATTTGTTGAGAAAAAAATAAAGATGTTTATGAAAAACAACTACATATATAATTAATAAAATCTTAGGTACAAAAAATAAGCTGTGTATTGAAATATTATAAATTAATGTAATAATGAAAATATTAGCATGTATCCACCCAACTGAGCCCGCTTAGGTTGGATTTGGGTTGAGAATTCCCAAACGAAAATTAGGTTGGATTGGGTTAGGATTAAGGTACAGGAACCTTGGGTTGGGCTAGGGCTGAGCACCAACCGGCCTTGACTTTCAGCTTCAGGCAGATTGCACCAAACGAAGAAGTGGGGATACTGATGCCCACAGTTGAAAACTTCTTAGGCCCCACCGTGATATATGTGTCTGATCAATTCCTTCCATCAAAAAAATAAAAATAAAAAAACACTCTGTCCATCCGTTTCACCACTTCATTTTAGGCCATGACCCTAAAAACGAGGCAGATACCGACCGTAGGTGGACCGCACCAAATGAAAATGGGGATATTGACGGCCGCTAGCTGTCTAAACCTTGTTAGACCTGTGATTCAGATCTATCTCTTTTTGGGCTCATGGCCTAACATAAGATGAAAAAACTGATGGCCATCATTGATAACACACATACGTAAACGTGGGTCCATCAATCTTCCACATGCCCACCCCTTCAAATAAGGTATAACTGTGAAAAAAAAAAAAGGACACGAGGGCAAATCATAACCCTTTTTTTTTTTTTTTTTTTTTAATAATGTTAACTGCCTTAGTATAAACCTGAAAACGAAAGGGCAGAGGCAAATCCAACTTGACTTTTTTACACTGTAATGGTGTTTTTCATAGTTAATTGAGAATCTGAGCGCTTCTTTCTGTGGTAGGTGTTTTTCAGTCAATAGCCCTAACAGTAGGTTTATATGGAAAAAACCCACAAAAAAATGCTAAGTCCGCACAATGGCAGCTAAATACACGACCACCACATATGCAGCATAGCAAATAGTTTCAAGATCCAAGCCGTCCATTAGGTGGGTCTTGCACGTAGATGTTCTTGTCCAAAAATAAAGGTGGTCTGTCATCATTTGTGACGTGATATTAAAAATAGGTGGACGTAGGCCAAATTCTTCACATGTACACTTGCATTAGTAAATTGTAAACCATCTAACCAGCAGACTGACCTAATTCTTGGGCCAGGGCATACATATAGTGGCACCCCTATGATGAATGGATTGGATCTCACACCTGTGTGCCATGACGGCACATGTGTGATATTCAAAAGACTCCCTCTAAATTTCTAGTAGGCGTGTTTGGATGTAATATTGAATTGAATTATATCACATTGTATGATAACGTAAAACGCATCAAGTTTTCAACTTCAAGGACATTTCATCAGTATGAATGTTTATAATTCAATTCATTTCCTCCTCCAAAACCCAACAAAAACAACAACAAGAAGAAAAAAGAAAAGATTATTCGTATTAAGAAATGTTACATTAAATCTTACATATAACTTGAAATTATAAATCACACAAAGAAGAAGTTATATTAATGCAAAACACCTATTGAAATGCGACTGGCGAGCAGCGTTCCAAACAGACCAATCAGACCCATTTACCGTTCCGAATCCGTGACGCGGTTATGGAATTCGGTGATGTACACACCCGCCTTGTTGTCTATGTCCGGCGAGGCGACATAGCTGCCCTGATCTTCGTCGCTATGGCACATCCTTCCTATGTAGACTCTATCAACTTCTGTATAATGCTTTCTAGACTTGAAGATATTGAAGAGTGCACCTAGACATGAAACAGAAGTCTTCTCTCCACCATTCCTTCCCTTTCCTGCCATGTTGAAGATTTTGAAGAGTGCACCAGTCTACTATTACTAGAGCTGGTTTTGGTTTTTGCAGTGACTGAGGCAGGAGAGGACTTGGGGTTTTATAGACCCTTGTAGTAGTGGGGAAGTCTCTGAGATTGTGGACCATTATAAGAATTTGGATGGTCCTCATTGATTGATGATTTAACATAGTCAAGCGACGGTCTATATTGACTGAGAGCTAACCCAGTCAAGAACAAAATAAAAGGCTGATGCTTTGGGTGTACTTTTTCTCGTCGGTAACTTACCACCTCTCTTTTAAGACTTTAAGTTTGGTACGACGCGGGAGTACTTGTTGGTATAGCAAAGGTTGGAATCACAGATGTTTGTTTTGGGTATTTTTTTTTTATGATCCAAACTGTTGATATGGTGGGCCTTACTTTAGATGAAGGATTTAAAAATTTTCAGTTGGACTAATTCAATTATTTGATTATTACTTTATCTTTGAATATGGACCACTTAGCTAATATGTCTAGTGGACCGTTGATCCCAAATTTGAATCTCCCTTATTGGAGATTTTCAATATATCCACCTTCCACTTCGTGTCTCGTCAGATCAATGGTTTCGATTACCGAATAAGATCCCATGACCGGCTGCTATAGTTGGAAGGTATACCAGGACAGGTGGGACGTACTCAAGCAAACCGAATTGCACAAGAAGCCTTCTTGTCGTGCCTAACTTTCAAGAGCATTCCCATCAGTTTCATTTTTTTTCTTTTTTAATTGAAAAAAATGGTTTAGGAGGTTGCAGGATCACGCAAAATGGTAGATTTCAGGGCCACCATTGTGTACAGGACCCACCCACATTCATAACCATTCATCTGGTGGGCCCATAGTGGATGACCTGCATCATGAAACTTGGAACGACTGGATGACACTGCCAATGGGCCCCATCTAATTCAAGGACGTCTGCTTGTAAAATAAGAACCGTCCATCTCTGGACCACCATTCCCAACCTTTCAACATCCGGTCATAGGATTCCATTCAGGATGAGTACTTAGCGTGGGATCTTCTACTGCAAATTCAAGCCATTCCAGACCTTTCAACATGCGGTCGTAAAATTCCATCATAGAATCTTCTAAATGTAAATTCAAGGCTCGGATTGGCTGACTCAGTACTAACCTATCTAACCATGGGCCCAAGTAAGGAAGCCACCACTGCTGACTGACCGATAATAACCAATAGGCATGCAGGATTGGTTTTGGTGGGACCCACATCTTTGTTTCTGATTTATTTTTATGTGGGGGTGTGTTAGGTTTGGTGGGTGTAACTAACTTCAAAAGGAACGCGGCTTCAAGTCGCTGGAATCGCTTTCCTTGAATTTGCAATTCGGTTCCTGCCAATCCATCTCAGGATACAATGAAGCCCAGATCTCTTTTCTTCAATCTTTAATAAATGGAGCTGGATTCTGCCTGTTTAGAACAGATGTATACTTGTTCGAGGTGCTCTTTCAGCTACTGATGGATGAAAGTGATGAGGCCGAGCACGATCTTCCTCAAGGAAAACTACATCCACAAGGAACACCCAGATCCATAGCTCAACTGGCAAACTGAGTGGAGATACCTCGTTTCAAATCTTGAGGTCTTGGTATCGATCCCTAGTGGGGGTGGCCAACATAGAGTGTGTACTGACATGGGTGTGTACTAACAAGTTAACCCAAAAATAAAAATAAAAAACTACATCCACAAGGAAAAGAACAAAAAATTTTAAAAAAATTAACTTCATTGATTCTTGAAATAAACGAGTTCACAACCCTTTAAATAGGGATACCAAGTAATGAGAGAAATTTCAGAATCATACTATAACTAAAACTTATAGAATTCGCAATTTTCGACTAACAATAATAAGTGTTCTATTTTGCTTTATCAAGTTGTTCTCCTGATTATTCTAAGCACTTTTAATGTTGGGCGCAACTCCTAAAGCCCAATGGATGAAGAGTTATAATCAAACTAAAACTTATTATTTATAATAAAAATAGAATTAAAATCGGAAAATGACCATCGATCTAATGGTATTTCACAAATCCGTCTTGCGCAATTCAGCGTAGCGAGGTTGGGTGGCTAAAATAGCTCGTTCTACTCCAAAATCATATATTTTATGTCTGATAACTCATTCCGGATTGCGAGATATGCCGATTTAAGATTTGAGGGTCTGAATCACTTATGTTGTCGACCGGGCCTTTTCCGATCCATCTTGGTTATAAAATTGTCCGCAACCCACTCTACATCAACATTTATATCTGCTTTGATGATTAGCCATTGATTGATGGCCACATCAATCAAGTGGTTGATATTGCATGATGTAAGTCAAGGTAGAGGTTGTTGCATCGGGTGTCCATTTGCTTGATTATACATTGTTATTCCACTTTTGGAATTGACAAGATACTATTGAATGAGGCCGACACTGCTGAACTCACATGTCCACTCGATAATGAATCGTACTGGCTCTAATGAGTGATGGCCTTTTGAAATCGAAAGAAGAGGGAATGGTGGGCTCTAATGAGTGCTGGCCTTTTGAAATGGAAAGGAGAGGGCATGGACCCACTTGTCGGTCGATGAAATGAAAGGAACGTGGCTCATACATTGTGTGGTACAAGTGGAGGTAAACATAGTTGCATCTTGTGCCCATTTGCTTAAGTATGCATTTTTATTCGGCTTTTTGGAGTTGAAAAGGTTCTAATTGATTGAATGTGGCTGACATTGGGTTCGAATGTCCGCTTCATAATGAATCGTACAGACTAATGAATGCAGGTCTTTCTTTAAAAAGGAAAGGACATTCCCACGTGATGGATACCAGTCAGGTGGCTAGTGGTTGGTGCTATGTGGACCCCACCACAATGTATTTGTTTTATCCACTCTGTCCAGATAATTTTAAGGCTTGATTCTAAAAATGAGGTAAATATAAATATCAGGTGGACCACACCTTGAGAAAACAGTACTGATTGAATGTCCACCATTAAAAACCTCCTTGGGCCTCTGTAATGGTTATTTGACATATAACTTGTTAATTAGGTCATTAAGAATTGGATGTTGGAAAAATATATAGAATTGGATGTAGGAAAAATATATATCAGCTTGATCCAAAACTTTTGTAGCCCTCCATAAGTTTTTAATGATTGGCGTTCAATTAACACTGTGCAGTCCACTTGAGATTTGGATCAACCTCATTTTTGGGCTCGTACCATGAAATGATATGGAAGAATGGGTGGACGGCATAGATGAAACACGTATCATGTCAGGGCTCACAGAGCACCGGGGGAGTAGCCAATCCCTTTTCCCACATGTCATGTCGTAAGCGGATTGGTTGGTGTACCACACACCACCACCTGGCTGGTGTGGTACGTGTCATGCGAAGACTACCAGTATTACTTTAGCTCCGAGTTATACAAACCGTTTAAAGGAGATCAAAGTTACGTGGGCGCCACAATGTTGTATTTATTATATCCACTCCTTTCATCCATTTAGGGAGATAATTTTAGAACATGAGCCCAAAAATGAACCATATCTAAAGCTCAAGTGGACCACACCACAAATAACTGTAGGACGATGATTATCTATGTTGTCCCTTGACCCAAATTTGTGGTCACAGGCGTCAGCTCTAAGAAGTTTTTGACTGTGAGCTTTCAATTTCCACTATTTTCTGTGTTGTGGTCCACTTGAGATTTGCTTTAGCTGCTTTTTGGACTCATGCCCTAAAATGTGCTGGCAAAACTGATGAATAGAAATATATGCCGTGCACATCACGGTGGTCTCCTTATTCAGGGATCCACCAACCTCTGCCTCCAAATGAAAGAGAGAAGAAAAGAAACGTTATTATCTGTAGCCAATGATTAGGGTTAGGTTTTTCAAAGCAACTAATGATCACGTACAACCATTGTAGGTTAGCTTAAGCAACAAGCTATATATCCCACGTGCCAATATGTAAAGTATATGAGCAGTGCAAAAGGGGACGCGGATTGCGTCCTACCCCTTACCGTCCGGGCAGGGCTCTGTGGGGCCCAAAGTGATGCAAGTATTTTATTCACGCTGTTAATCGCTTTTATTAGACCACTTTAAATTATGACCCAAAGAATGAGACAGGTCCACAGCTCAAGTGAACCACACCAAAGGAAACTGCAGTGATAATGATACCCACCGTTGAAACCTTTATGAGGGCCACTTTGATGTTTTTTTACCATACTGCAGTGATAATAATACCCACCGTTGAAACCTTTATGAGGGCCACTTTGATATTTTTTTACCATCCACTTTGATGTTTTTTTACCATCCAGCCTATTAATAAGGTCATGTAGACATAGATGAAGTGAAAACACAAATATAAGCTTGATCTGAAATTTCTCCAGCTCCCGAGAGCTTTTTAATGGTGGACATTCAATCCCCATTTTGTGGTCTACTTAAGACTTGTACCAGCCTAATATTTTGCATAATACCTTAAAATGATATGAGAAAAACGATTAACGGCATGGATAAAACACTTACATCACTGTGGGTAGGACGCAATGCGCGTCCTGCAAAAGGTGGGAGAGGGTGAAATTTACCATGCACCAAAAAAAAACTAGTACCATCATCAAGTGGGCCACACCATATAAAAATCACACAGCTGTGATTTGAACCGTCTATCTCTTCTTTGTCAAACAAGGTGGTTCTCCTGATGATTGGACTGGTCTAATTATCTTTATGGTGGGGCCCACCTTTCAAACAGCTTAGATGTCCAGAACACCAGCGGTGGCACTGGCCATGCCTTGTAGCTTAAGCTAACCTGCAACCAGCTTTAGCTGATCGTCAATCTTCAAAAGTGCTCCCTCACATCTAACACTGCTTGCAAGCTGTCTCCCTTTTGAGACTCTTTTAGCCCTAACTCCAGCTATAATTAGGCAAATCCCACTAAGTTATTCAAATCATGCAAGATATCTCTCTTTGGCTCTTCCCTTCTTTTTTTAACGGTTTTAATACTGTAAACACAACTTTATGAAATTGGTTCTTTTTTATTTTTTATAGACAAGATTCTCATACACCATCAAAGTGTGTAGTGTTAGGTCCATGAATGTAGACCTTAGCCCTTAATGTATGCCCACCAACGGTTGGAATAGAAAGAGAGAGAAAGAGAAACAAAATTCGTAACCTTTTGGAGCTATTACTTTAGGGCACGGCATCACTGCACTGGGTTCCCTCAAAATCTTGCAAGCTATCTCTCACTATTTAAATATGGTTGGTGGAAAACTTACTAGCATTTCAATATTTGATATCTTGGAGGACCATTTAAAAAGCTTGTGGAGATCTCCATGTATTAAATATCATATAGTTCTTAGGTGAAAATGCATACCTGCAAAGTATGTCACTCATACATTATGTTGAGCTTTGAAGAGACTTGGTTCTTCTTCACCTTTGCATCTGTAGGGGGGTGTTTGATTTTTCATTTCCTAAGTAAATACCCAGTAATGAATATTTCTCTCTTCAAAAAGCTGTTTGAAAAAGGAATGACTTAAATTCGTGAGCCCCCATTATAATGTGTGATATATCCATGCCATCCATCTGTTTTATTAGAATATTTTATAATATATAAGACCAAAAATGAGACAGATCGGAAGTGCAAGTGGCCCACACCATTATGAAATAGTGGTTGTAAAACATCTACCCATGAAAAGTTTTTCCTTCGTGCTGCTCACAAAAATTACTTATTTATCATCTAACCTATTCATAAGGTGTCACGAATATAAATAAGAGGAAAACATAAATATCAACCTATCCAAAACTTCTAATGCCCTCAAAAAGTTTTTAGCAGTAGGCTTTCAATTCTTGCTATTTCTTGTGGTGTAGCCCACTTGAGCTTTGGATTTGACTAAATTTTGAATCCGTGCCTAAAATCAACTCGCACAAGGGATGGATGGCATAGATAAGCTGCATACATCAAAGTGGGCTCTACATGAAATTCTTACCCCTCTTTGATTTTTAGCATTAAAAAAGGTGACGTGGATAAGCCACACATACATCAAAGTGGGCTCTACATGAAATTCTTACCCCTCTTTAATTTTATCATTAAAAAAGCTGGCATGGATAAGCCACTGGCCACATACATCAAGGTGGACTCTACCTGAAATTCTTACCCCTCTTTAATTTTATCATTCAAAAAAGTGGGCGTAGATAAGCCACATACATTAAAGTGGGCTCCACATGAAATTCTTACCCCTATTTAATTTTAGCATTAAAAAAGTTGGCGTGGATAAGCCACATACATCAATGTGAGCTCTACATGAAATTCTTACCACTATTTAATTTTAGCATTCAAAAAGTGGGCATTGAAAATAGTGTAGGAATTTTTATTATTCACGCAATATTCACTCACACCCCACGCACACCACACCTTGGAATTTGACTGTGAATTTCACCACAATGGATTTTCGAATTCATGACCTTGTGTTGAAACTCTTATAAGTCTACCACCTTGGAATTTCACTACAATAGACTCTCGAACTCATGACCTTGTTTTGAAACTCTTATAAGTCCTCCACCGAGGCAGGACCCAAAATAGTGTAGAAATTACATTAGTAATTAATTATTACCTATTTATAAGGATTTATGGAGGTGAATTAGAAAACAAACAGCCCCTCAGGTATTTTGAAGATAGAGAAAAGACTTTCCACGGATAAATGGCTTTAATGAATCCTAAATGAAAACTTTAAAAACTACCTAGTGAAAAATCTTCTACACATTGTTTCATTAAGAAAAACTAAATTATGAATAAAGTATACATGTAGGACTTAAGTGCATACATGTAGAGTATATGCATATGGATAAACATTTAATTACTAAATGAAATAATCTAACTCAATTAGGGTTTCAATGCATGGCTCGGTGGGCACTAGGCATTTTAACCTAGGGGACCTCAACCTAGGGGGCCATAGAAGTTACAGATCAAGCTGGTTTTTTTTTTTTTTTTTCAAATTATCTCCTTATCCAGGTCATCGTGACCTTATGAACGGTTTGTATGACAAATAAACATCACCATGGAACCTAGGATAGTTTCGTCGGTGGACGTCATTACCTCAACTGTTTTCAACTTTGGGCCTAACATTAGTTGTTGCATTTGATGGTCAAAGTAGATTTTAGAAACACATCGTGATGGGGCCCACCCAAGCCAACTACCACTTTGCTCGCATGTATGGACGGGCCACCATGATGTGTGTTGGACATCAACACCATGCATTCGGTGGATCCTCTCTAGTTGAGGAAAGCTTTGGAGGAAAGGGTGAAAAGTTCCCCACTTAAAGGATGGACCATTTCAGGTAGTCGATTTCTGAACATTAGGTGAGGAAATTCTAAAGAAAAAGGATGGAACCTTTCTCTAAGATCAATTTTCCCCCAAGCTCCAGGTGAGAAGATCCTAGAACTAAGGTGCAGATCGAAGAGATCCAATCATCTTCTTTAAATAAGGAGTAATATGATTCTATGAATCTTCCTTCACACTTCATATATTTGATCAGGGCCTGTCTACACGTGATTGAAAGAGTACAATTGGAGATTTAAGAGCTTTGATCATGTTCTTCTTTGGAGGAGTTTCAAAGATTTTTCCTCTCTTCATGTGTCTACTCTTTAGCTAATCAAAGCAACTCATTGTCTTTCTTTATATTGCTTTTTTGCTTACCTTAATTCTACATTTTCCTTCTCATGCCCCTTTGTTTGTAGTTTTACTTTTATATATTACTTTGCTTATTTATTTTCAAGTAATAATCTAGAAATATAATTCTAATAATCCCAATTCCATAAAGTTGACATTATACATATTTGTACTGGCAAAGAAGGGTGCTTATACATTCCATCTTCATAACCAAAGCTGTTATTTAGAATCTGCAAATTTAAACCACGTAGAGTTATTCAAATCCAAACTAGATACGGTAAATACTGAAATTTTAGCTAGTAGCAACTTTATAAATCCTTTTCATTCCCCTTGCTGCATTCCTTCCAGTGTGTTCCCTCTCGTCAAGTTAGAATAATAAAACTTGCTTTCAAAAAGACTAGAATAAAATGGGATTTTGAATGAAAGTAAGTGGGCATTGAAACTAAAAGAAGAGTCCTAAGGTTAATGTTCAAGGTTCTGGTCAACTTGAACCTATTAACGATTCTACCTCATCTCCACCACAATTACTTTCAGGTGGTTAGCGTTCTATTCATGAAGACTTCAAATTTAATTTTTTTTTAATTCAAATTGTAGTCTAACTTGAGTTTGGGTTAGGTTGGGTCAGGTTGTCAAGGTCTTGAGGTTGGGTTGGGGTGGAAAAACACCGAACTGATTTGACTTTGGGTTGAGCTCGGCTCAAGCAAATTCAGGGCAGGTTAGGTGAGGTTTGTAATAATCACATGTTTTTGGACCTGATTGAGCACACACAGGACTTCAGGTTGGACACCTGGGGTTGGGATTCAAGTCAGGTCAGGCTGCAAGATGAGTCATCTTGAGGTTGGGCTTGGGCTTGGGTTGGCATGAGCCATGGACCGATCCGTGGGCTATCTCCAGGCCCTTTAGATTCATAAACCCAACCCAGCAAAGCTTGTCTAAGGCTACCATGGGCCGGGTGGGGGCTGAGTTTTAGAAGGGTTTGCACCCGCACATGAAAATCAGGCACACTAGTGGGGGCTGATACTGGCCATCGATGGCCCCCTACTAACATACAGATGGGAATGGTCCAAATCCTTCCACATGAGAAGATCCTAACCATCTAATATTTTAGCTTATTCTTGACCATTGATGTACTTTCCAAATGGCCATCTATCTTAAGTCCACTAATTGAAGGGTTAGATAACTCTTGGAGAATTTTTCAGAACCCTCACTCACGGTGGGGCCCATCAGATCTACGGTTTGGATCACCGACCCATGGGCCCATTTTAACATAATGGTGCGTCAGGACACCATTCACGTGCTGATGCTAAGGGCACCAAACCATTCTTAACACACTCACAAGCACGCATTCCATGCACCTTACACGCCATCCGTTTTGCCAGCTCATTTGAGGGATCGTATCCAAATCTCAGGTGGACCACACCATAAGAAACTATGGTGATTGAACCCCCCACCCTAAAAAACTTCCTATGGCCCACTGTAATGTTTATTCGCCATCCATCCGTTGATAATGTCACACAAATTTAGATGAAGAGAAAACTCAAATATTAGTTTGTTTTAAAAACTTTATGGCCCCGAAAGGTATTCAATGGTAGACATTCAATCAACACTGTGATTCATCTGATATTTGAATTTACTTAACTTTTGGCCTCGTTGCCTAAAATGAGCTGACAACACGAACGAACGGCGTGGATATAAAACATGTGCAACATAGTGAGACATACAGCCCCAGATCCACTTATCTCACCATTTTCTCATATCATTTTAATATATGATCCTAATAATGCAGATACAACTCTAAGATGGAACACACCACATATGACTCTTGCGTTTAATTCTTTATGCATTAATGCAACCCAAACTCACTATTTTTTTTTTTCTTTTTTTTTTTTTTTTCTTTTACACACCCTCACACACACCAATACTATAGTGGGATTTCACCACCTATGGATACTCGAGCCCTTGACCGGGTGTTGAAACTCCTCTACCACCCGATCAAGAGTAAGGATCTACAAAAGTGAACCCGAGCAAGCAAGACCGGGTTCACTTTACTATTAGATATGCTTCATTTTTGGGATCATGCATTAAAATCATTTGAGATAATATGTGTCAATATCTACGCTGTCCATCCGTTTTACCCTGCCCATTTTAAGACGGGAACTCAAAATTGAAGCATTTCCAAAGCTCAAGTAAACCACACCACGAGAACCAGTGTGGACCATTGAAACCATCCTAGAATGTTTATTTATCATCCAACTTGCTCATCTCGTCACACATACTCATAGTTCTTAAAAATGTTTTCAACAGCAGACGTTCAATTCCCATTGTTTCATGTGGTGTGGCTTGCTTGAGCTTTGGATATACTTCAATTCGGGGATAATGCCTTGAAATAAGTTGGAAGGATGGATGGATAGCATTGATTATCCAACCCCTTTATAAGATCACGTAGACATAAATGAGAGGAAAACATAAATAGCGTGTAGATCCAAAACTCATGTAGCCCCGAGAAGTTTTATAAATAAAACTCCCATCCAAAACTTTGGTGACTCAAAGAAGTTTTGGAGGGTAAGCGTGCAATTCCCACTTTTTCATGTAGTGTGGTTCACTTGGGTTTTGGATATGATTCTAAGCTGAGTTGGAACAATGGATGAATAGTGTGGATAATTCACATACATCACAAAGGGCCTCATGGAATTGTAACTTAGTACCTAATTGGCATCCTTCTCTTGGCCGTGGCAGGATGATTCCATGATATTTGATTGGTGGGTCATGCACAATCAAAGATGGGCAGGCCTTTTTAAGGTTTTCAAATTCCATATTAAGTAAACTTTGCAAGCCCTTTGTGATGTGTATGTCATTGTACGATACCGTGCATCCATTTATAAACTCATAATACGGCATTAGCCCAAAATTCAAGCATATCCAAAGCTCAAGTGGACCACACCATAGGAAATCATCACATCCACCGTTAAAACCTTCCTACAGCCCGTAGTGATGTTTATTTTTCATTCAACGTGTTCATAAAATCACACAAACATGGATGAAAGGAAGTCACAAATGTTAGCTAGCTTGGTCCAAAACTTTTGTAGTTCTTAAAAGTTTTCAATGAATGGCATTCAGTTCCCATTTTTCACATGGTTATAAAACTATTATTATGTAGGTCACACATTATCATTGGTTTTGATCTAACCATTAGATTATTTAAATTGAACGATTCAATGGGTATATATATATATATGTGTGTGTGTGTTTGTGTGTGTGTGTGTGTGTGTGTTTGGGGTGGGTAGACACTTAAACCATAATCTATATACACAGTTATTAAGATGGATATTAAAACCTACGATATTTAGACTACAGAAGAGACAAGTGTGATGAGAAACTTCTCCTCGCCAAAAAGAAAAACTCTAGTACAATTGAGAGTTTTTCTATCACGCCCCAAACTCGGAAAACGGCCTCACAAAATTCTCGATCGCCGAATTTAGCCTCTGTAGTGCCCCATTCTCGACTCTCGGCACTTATAAGCCAGATTCCGATCCTAGAATCCTACAAGGAGGATTTTCAGTATGAAATTTTTTTTTTTGTAATGGAGCATAACCAAGTCACAAACAACATCACCACATATCCACTATATCAAAAAACTTTAAGTACAATACGGAAAGGGAAATACAAGGTGATTAAAAAGCTCCAAAATAGTCTGATGCGCGCTCCTGCCTCAGCGCTGTTGCGATCCAATGTCACCTACACGCAACGGTCGTGCATAAGCTTGCAAAAGCTTAGAGGGTGGTGTAAGTGTATGCGCAAGATAAGTGTCAAATATGCAGTATCAGAGTAATGCGAAAATATGCTGGTAAGTCCACGAATACTATCAGCCATACCAAGACTATGCTATGCAAGACATGAATGTTATCGGCTATACCAAGGACATGCGATGCAAGACCTACGTAGCCAAATGTCATATGCAAGATGCAATATAAGCATGTCAGTCCTCATCAAGTACATATATCAGTACGGTTCCCCTCTGGGATATCACCGGGGTATAGTACACTCCACACTAACTGCTGCCTCCCTAGCCGCACAGCCCAGCGAGTGGAAGAGACCACACTATCCGCCTAACCAGTAGTCTGTCAATGCCTACTCGGCTCGTCGATAGCAGACTCATTTACGAGCTGGTCAAACTCAGCCTAGCTTACAACCCCCTCACTCGGGTGAATAAGGCCACACCCCCTTCCAACCGACCACGACACAATGGGACACGCGGCCTACTGGTATTCGGCACTCCCGCGCTCGTGTATCCACTCGGTGTAGACGTTAGAGCATCTCCTGGTACCAAAAAGGTTATGGGATTTTTACCCAAGGACATCCTATATGCCCACAGTGCTAGAGTTAATATTTCGGTATCCAATCTAGTCATCCATAATGTGCCTGTGGAGGCCACGACCCTGATGTCGCTAGGACGTACAATGATCATGCCACACATATGCGAGATACATGAGTCACACCGTCCAGTCATGCAACAATCCTACGCGCACCGCACGCTCATATCAAGCATACATATGTGAGTCCCATAAATAGTCTGCCCAATGGCATGTGCTATGATCAGTCACTACTCATATCAAGCATACATATGACGCGTATGGGCATGAGTCATGGAATTATACTAAGCATGTTATAAGGTGATGAACTATCCTCATAACAAAGATGGACCCAGATGGCCTACACACAACAAGTATGGGTTTATCAATGGACCCTAGGGAGAGTTATAATGCGAACATTTAACCAACATTATCCTTACAATGTGGATGTCAAACCATCATTGCTCTCAAGGCATTGCCCGCCATAAATATCATTACATAAACCATGGTGGAATCACACATTGTAATAAACCTTATATACACCCCATTGGGCCTCGACCCATGGGCCGCATCACATGGGCCTCATGTATATTAAGGTGGGCCTCAACAACAGGCCTTATACATCACATCAAGGTGAGCCTCAACAACGAGCCTCATATATCACATCAGGCCTAATCAAATGGGTCAAATCAATGGGCCGAATCAAATGGGCCGAGTCGAATGGGCCGATTGAATGGGCCAAGTCGAATGGGCCAAGTCGAATGGGCTAATTCAAATAGGCTGAACCCAACTCATCTATTTTTAGAAATCCATATATATATATATATATATATATATATATATATATATATATTATATATATATATATATGAATCATATCAAAAGATCAACTGGACCATACCATATCTAACCGTGGTGATAATATTTCCACGGTTAAATTCCAGTGGGCTCTATCATACGGTTTACTTCCCATCCAGCCTATTCATAAGGTCACAAAGACCTGGATTTAGAGGAAAAACAAATATCATATTGGTTCAAACTTTGAAGCCTAAGGGTTTTAATGGTGGACATTCAAATTCACTGTTTTCTATAATGTGGTCCACCTAATCCTAGATCTATCTTATTTTTAGTCTTAAGCCTTAAAATTATCTTTCAAAATGGTTGGACGGTATGGATGCAACACATGCATCATGGTGGGTCCCACCGTCCAAGGTCTGGACGGTGTGGCTACACAAAACATACATCATAGTAGGGTCCACATGGGTGAACGATATAGATATAGCACATACCTCGTGCGTGGGGTCCACCATGACGTTTATCTTCCATCCAATCTGTTAATAAGGTCACACAGACCCGGGTAAAGAGGAAAAATAAATTTCATAATGATCCAAAACTTCTGTGACTCAAAAAGGGTTCCAATGGTAGACGTTTAATCCACCACTGTCTGTCGTGTGGGCCACCTGAACCCCTTGCACGGCTGATTTTTGGGGTGGCCCACAACTAAAAGGGGGGCCACCAAATGCACGGTTCTGATGTTCAACACACATCATGGTGGGGCCCACGGCTAGGACCCATGTCCCTACCCATCGCTTAATGCAGCAGGACACTGCTGCAACGTCCTCTAGACGGCAGCAGTAGTAACGCCTGCTGCCATTTTTTTTTTTCTATGGTTTTTGGTAGGTGGAGCCCGCATCAGGAGAATCTGACCCAACCATTGGATTCTAAGACTCAAGACGGACCAAACAAGCCCGCTATTCGGCATGTTTTGGCGTGTAGAAATATCAAGGTGGGTCCTAACAGATTTGGATGGTAGAAATCACAGTTTTCTATGGTATGGCCCGCTTGATTATCGAATTGGCTTCATTTTTCGGCTCAACACCTAAAATGGGCTGAGAAATAGGATGGACGGCATGGATCATATTCATACATCAAGGTGGGGCCTGTATGAGCTGCCTACCCCAAGGCTTTGAAACAAGCTAATATTTTTGTTATTTGGTGGTCAGTACACCGCACCGTCAGTTCACACTTCACTGCGTGGCCACGTCCGGCGTCCCTGGACGCTGGACGGTTTGAATGCAATGCTTATTTAAGGTGGGCCCCACCTATAAATGTGCTACCAGGTGGGGCCACCAAATGGCTGAATGGTGTGGATAAGACATTCATCAAGGTGGGGTACATCCAGGTGGGCCACACGGCCACATTATCACAAAAAGATGAAAGAGAGAGGGAGGGAGAGACAGAGAGAGAGAGAGAGACGTGCGATGGAGGGACCCCAACACTATGGGTCCTCCCTTCCATGCATTCAATCATACATCAAGTAGGTCCCAATACATGTGGGCCCACCAAATCAAAAATCAACAGTGGAGATTCCTTCTCCACTAAAATGAAAGGTCTAGATGACCCCTTTCAAACTAGAAAGTAAACATCATGATGGGGTCCATGGAAAATGGCCCCATCATGGAATGATCATGAGAATCATAGTGGGTCATCGGCTACATATAGGGTCCAAAGTGAGATCCATACCATCAATCAGTAGGCTCCACTTAGCCCATCATCAAAACATGGAATCTAAACCTATAGAACACCCACCATTGATCTTCTTGGTTCGATGAAAAGGTAGTCTCTTTGGCTTCGATCTCAACGGAAGATGATGAAGAATGAATGGTTGAGATGGGAGATGAGAGGGTTAGGAAGTGAGCCACACACAAAACTCTCTCATGGAGATTTGAGAGAGCTTGGATGTGGGACTCCTTGGGTTGCTTGAAAAATGGGTTTGAGAATGAGAGAGGGAGGGTTGTAAGGAGAGAGAGGGATGGGTGAGGTGAGAGATTTGTTGACTTTTGGGGCAGATTGTGTAAGAGGGGTGTGGGTTGTGTAAGGAATTGTTGACTTATGGGGTTGCTTGGGAATGTGGTGTGAGGTGATGTGTACTTAACATGTACTTGACCCTTGATGGAATTGATCGATTGATGTAACATGTTGTAGAGATTCTCTCGGGTTTTGCAACGCGTGGCGTTTTCCTCGAACTGAACTCGGGCCCACATCTCCTGGCCTAGGTATCAGCTCGGTATGCAAAACGCGGCGTTGGAACCGCGGCGATGGTGCAGTCGCAATGGTACAAGTCTTGAATTGAGCCAGCTCAGATCTACGGGATACAACTTAGGGTCGCGCGCAAACGTCGATTATAGGTCGCGGGTTGCCGGAATTCGACAGGAAGGATCGCGGGAGTCTACGGAATGGTACGGACTAGGATACGGGCCTTACATTTTTCTTTGGGCAAAAGGTGCGAAAGATCAAGTATCTCCTCTCAGCAACATTACGTTATCGAAAATATTTTCCTACACAAGTACAACTTTAAGATTATAGTTTGGAATCTCTATTATTGATGTATAGAGAATCTGCATATTCTGCAATTCAAAATAAAGTAGTGTGGTCCACATTAGCTTTAGATATGATTCGATTTTGGGCTCATGTCCTTAAATGAGTAGGAAAAACAAAGAAATGATGTGATTAATTCACATGCATCACAATGGACCACACAAAGTTTACAACTCTACTCTTAGCAGTGGCGAGATGACCTAGCGCTACTAGGGGATGCAATTTGCCTCAAAGCCTTTCGCAATAATCCTACCACAAGAAGTTAGGCGGGGGCCAGAAATCTATTCCATCAATCTGTTTTGCCGGATCATGTTAGGACATAAGCCTAAAATAAGACAAATCTAAAACTTAAAATATGAGGATTAAACATCCACAATTGAAATATCCATAGGGCCACGAAAACTTAGATTAGGCTAATATTTTTGTTTTCAGTTCATCCTGTGGGAATGGCCTTATGAACAGTATGAATGGCATATAAAGATCATGGTGGGCCTAAGAAGGTTTAAACTATAGGTATTTTCCTACCCATTTTTTTCCAGTCGTATGGCCCACGTGATTTTTAAATCTACCTAATTTTTGAGCCCATGTTCTAATATCATCTACAAAAATGGATGGATGGTGTGGATTTCTTACAAACATCTTTGTGGGCCCCACCTAACTTCCTCCCACAAGTTCCTATGAAATGCTTTCACATACAATCAGCATCTTGCCAAGGGGGGCGAGGGCCTCACTATCTATCTGAGTCATCATTTTATGCATTGAAATATATACTTTAGTTAGAAAAGAAGAAATTTTAAGACTCAAGTGGGCCACAATCGAAAGAATTATAAATAAATAACTTGTCAATATTTTTTGACCATCTATTAAGATGGTCAACCTTTAGATAACTTTTTATTGACTAATTTTAGTGAATTAGTAAATAATTAAATTATTTTAAAGTATTATTAACATACCACATGTATAAAGAACATGTAAGTAGCACCTCTTCTATCCACCCTGCTGCCACTTTTCATGGAGATCAAAAAGTCATTTCACCCGTTTACTTTCGAATCCTCCAAATAAATGGGAAATTTTATCAAGCGTATCATTCATCACACACGACCAGCATTTAAGCGTTTCATGGTCCTAAAAGGGCGTGCCAGGATTACGTGCCTTGAAAGGCGCAAGGATTTGGGCTTGTCCATCCACATGGAAATTGGATTGTGTACTGAGTTACTCAGTACGCTCTTATCGTACTGAGTAAACTCTATTGGGCCCACCGAGAATGCATGTGGTTTATCCACGCCGTCCATTCGTTCTTCCAGATCATTTTAGGGGTTCAACTCAAAATTGATGCATATACAATGCTCAAGTGGATCATACCACAGGAAAAAGTGGAAGTATTGATTTCCACCATTGAAAACTTTCTAAGGCCCCCAGTGATGTTTATTTGTCATCCAACCTGTTCGTAAAATCAGATAGACATGGATGAAGTGAAAAAACAAATATCAGCTTGATCTAAAACTTCGGTCGCCCCTAAGAATTTTTCAACGGTAGATGTTCAATTCACACTGTTTCCGGTAGTGTGGTCCAATTGAGATTTGTATATATTCCATTTTTAATATAAAGCCCTAAAATCATGTGGTAAAACAGATGGACATATGTAGACACCCCACCTAGGCTAATATCTTGAGAAAGCTAAGACAATCCGAGAACCATGATCATATCCTAAACCTAACCCTAATCCTAACCTGAGCCATTATGAGCCATCATTCAAGACGGACTATGTCCAAAACCGATCCATTTTTCGGGCCATTTTAGAGTAACAATCGAGTTAATTTCGAGCCATTTTGAGCCAAATATCAAAAATGAGCTTTGTTCCGCTCTCTAGACCCAAAAAAGGACCCACCGGCTAAATTTTGGGAAAAATTGTACCGAAGCGGTAATTTGACTACCGTCGGCGGTAGTCAAATTACCGTTTCCTCTCAAAAAACATGTCGAAGCCAGCCACACGAGTTTCGGACCAGACCCAGCCCGGGTGGTAGTTGGACTACCGCCGGTAGTACTCCGATTACCGCCGCTCCCCGAACGCGTGTTTTCTGAGCAACAGTTGTCCCCTAGCCCAAAAGTCAACTTTCCTCTGAATTTACCCCTCTAGGCTTTACTATTTACCATGTTACCAACCCTAAGAGCCAATGAGAATGCGTCATGTGACACTTCTCTTTCCTCAACTACTCACAAGCCTCCATTTCATTTAACCCTTACCTACCCCTATTTACCATAGAGCCATTGGAGAAGGCTATAAATAGCCCTCTCTTCTTCATATTTTCACAACACATCTTATCATCCAAGAGAGAGAGAGAGAGAAAGAGAGAGAGAGAGAGAGAGAGAGAGAGAGAGAAGAAGAAGAAAGTGAAGGAAAAGGAAGGAGCTCCCAAACCTCCAAAGTTCTAATCTTTTGGCCACCCCCTAGCCCTTCCTCTTGACCCTTCCAACCCATAAGTCAAGCTAAGATTGGTCATAGTTCGGTTTATGTCTTAGCCTACTCAAGATTAAGCCAAAGATCCATTCATTTTACATATAAGCATTCATCATGACATCTATTCCCTTTTCAACCCCCCTGCTCATCTAGATCTCTAGTGAACGTATGCTCTGTGACTTGCCGTACATCGGATTCTGTCACATCAGAAATTCCTAGCAATCAAGTCCATTTTTCTTCACCTTTGGGCATAAGCATCATTACATCAGCTTTCTAGACACATTCCCGGACGTATGCTCTGTGGCTTGCCAAAATCTTTAATATTGCCGCATCAGAAATCTTCGTGTGCCTAGTCATACTCCGACCACCTCATTCATCCCTTGAGATTTCATTACCACACTAAGTAGAGACCATACATTTGTACGAGTAAAGAGGGTGCCTAACACCTTCCCTCTTTGTAACCGAGGTCCCTTACCCGAAATCCCGGATCGCAGACCAGGAGTCAATCTAAGGTAGGAGAGTCTTCGGATTTCTTCAACCTTACATATTCCGTGGGTTCTACTCAACCATGAGATTCTGAGATTAATTGGCTAGTGGCAACTCCAACATCCACAAATCAGTTTAATCACCACCACCACCAAAAACATACATACAAATCAGCGTGGGTGCCGATTTTCAGTGTCTACAACGTAGTGGATACAATTCATAAATGACAGTGGGGCCCACAGAGTTTACTCAGTACGCTTAACGTACTGAGTTACTCAGTATGCAATCCGCTTCCCACATGGAAATTGGATTGCATACTGAGTTACTCAGTGCACTCTTATCGTACTGAGTAAACTCTATTGGGCCCATCGAGAATGCATGTGGTTTATCCACGCCATCCATTCATTTTTCCAGATCATGCATCCACATGCATGCACACATTCTACCGAGCAGAGATTGGATTGCGTACTGAGTAACTCAGTACGCTCTTATCTTACTGAGTAAACTCAGCTATACCTTGAATGTATGTGGTGTATCCTTGCAGTCCATCTGTTTTTCCATCTAATTTAAGGGGTTGAGCCCAAAATTGAAGCATATCCAAATATCAAGTGGATCATACCACATGACACCGTGGGTATAAAGATTTTCACCGTTGAATCTTTGTTGGGCCCTGCAGTGATATTTATTTGTCATTCAACCTGTTAATAAGATAATAAAGATATGGATGAAGGGAAAAACAAATATAAGCTTGATCCAAAACTTTTGTGGCCCCAAAGAAATTTTCAATGGTAGACGTTCAATTCAACTGTTTCCTGTGGTGTGGTCCATTAGAATATTTTATATACTTAATTTTTCGTCTCAAGTCCTAAAATTATCTTTTAAAATGGATGGACGGAGTGGATAAAATACATAAATCATGGTGGACCTCACAGACTTTACTCAGTAAGCTAAGCTTAGTGAGTTACTCACTACGCAATCCGCTTCCCACTAAGCAATATCGTACACGCGTTAGATCAGATCTTTCCATCAGGTGGGCCGTGCTATTTAGATCATCTGGCCTAAACATAAAGCAAGCCCTTTCACTTATCTGGTGGAACACTTGTACAACATGAATGGACGGCTGGAAAAATTACTTACTAGATTTCTTTAAGAGCTAGCCCATTTGTAGATCGTCAATCTGATAGTTGACATCATCAAATCAAAGCAACTTTCTAGTTATGCACCTTCATGTTAGGCCCACTAGACGAAAGGTCCAGACCAACCATCCAAATTCAACACGGCCCACCTGATGATCGGACCATGGAACATACAAGGTGGGCCCAGCTGATGAATTTCATTGATTCGTGGCCAAAGATCAACTTCTCATCAAATTCGTTTTTCACATGCATGATGAGGCCCACCTTATGGTCGAACCAGCTTAGCTTTTGTGCCCCACTGGGGCCCATGACCGAACAAGCCGGATCTCACACACGTTTCACGTTGGCACGTGCTGATGGATCAGGAACCTAACGGACGCTCGCGTGTGAATTCCCACTCTAACTACTCCATTCGCTTTCGTAAATAAGAAATGGCCCACCTAACTCCTTCCTGCTGCGAGTAATGCCGGATGAGTTAGATGATATGCCCACGACATGGGCATGTACTCGGCCGTGGCACACATGTCATACGTGTGACAAATCCAAACCGTCTGAATAGAGGGTCCCATTGTAGATGGGCCATATCCCCAAGATTGAATAGAGCATCGTGACCTTTAAATTAAATGACAATTCGTTAGTTAATTTGAGCCCATTGACTGTGTTTTTTTAAACCATTAGTTATGTCCACCAATCGACCAGTTAGAATTATGACCCATCTCAACGAGGATAACAATTTGGACCGTTCAATTTTTGGAACATGTATGGCGCATGGTTAATCTCTTAGTGCATGTGTATGGATCATCACACACTTACAGAGTATCAAATCTGATGTAATATATGTCCCAATCAATACCAGCCCACCTACCCGCAATGGGCTGAGAAATTATGTAATGGTCCATGTATTTGCTGGAATTTTAAAGATATTAATAATGCAATGAAATTGTGGCAATTCACTCACCGTATACGTCACCAGGCACGTCAGTCCATATCATCTATTTACTGGCCATCAATTGGATGGTTAGGATTATTGGGTCAGTGTGATATTCATGCCATCATAAAAAACAAAACAGGGTGGTTAGTGCATGTATGGCCCATCTGATGAATGGACTGGGTGGGAAGAACTTTGGCCCACGCATGTGAGACAGAGAGAGAGAGAGAGATAAGAGGGACCACTCATGAGAGACTCAGGATAGAAGAACGAGGATTATAAAGCGAGAGATAACCCAACAGTTATTAAGGAAGAGAAATAGAAAGAGAGAGAGAGTTATCAATCCCAACAACCCCAGAGAGTAAGAAAGATATAAAAAGATATCCCAACAATTCCATCCCAAGAAAGAGAAGAAGAGAGATAGAAAGAGGAAGAAATAAAGAGATCCCAACAATAATCTCAAAGAGATGGAATCAACGTCGAAGACAGCGTCCCTCGATCCACTCCTCCATTCGCTAGGCTTTGAGATCGATGAATTATCACCGACAAGGGTCACCGGACGGCTCAAGGTGACAGCGATTTGCTGCCAGGTACCATCTTTCAACCATAGCTATAACATACGTACGTCTCCTCTTTTTTCTTCTTTCTTTTTTTTTTTTTAATTTTCTAATGCAACTCCAAACCATTGGTCGGTTGGATGGTCATGATCAGCCCTTTAAGGTATTACATGGAGGCGTATCAGCCCTCATCTCAGAGGCCCTAGCAAGCATGGGGGCCCACATGGCATCTGGGTTCAAGAGGGTTGCTGGAGTACAGCTCAGTATCAATCACCTCCAATCTTCAAAGCTTGGAGATGATATTGTGGCAGAAGCACAGCCAATCAAAGTTGGCAGGACCATGCAGGTTAGCATTTCATTTGACTTTTACTAATTCTAAGTTTTTTTTTTTCCCCTTACTCTTATAGTAATTTTGATTAATGACTTCCGAGTTGGATCCGGTTCAGCACCATTTGTCAGTATTGAGAATAGATGGCCACTTGGATATGATGCAGCTTGCCTACTACCTTGCCAATGACGACCTTGGTACTGGTCAGTGCTCTGTGGGCGCGCTCCACCATGATGTATGTGTTTTATCCATGCCGTTCATCCATTTTTCCAGCTCATTCTAAGACATGAGCACAAAAACTAAAGAAAATCCAAATCTCTAGTGGACCACACCACAGGAAAAATTGGTGATTGAACACCCACCGTTAAAAACTTTCTGAGGCTGACTATAATGTTTATTTGCCATCCAACATTCTGATTAGGTCACACATACCAAGATTAAAGGAAAACACAAATATAAGCTTGATTCAAAACTTATGTAGCACCCAAGAAGTTTTTAATAGTGGGCGGTCAATCACCGTTGTTTGTTGTGATGAGGTCCACCTGAGATTAGAATCTGCCTAAAAATTAAAATTAGCTGGAAATGTGGATGGACGACTGATGTATAGTGGGTCGCAGATACTTTCATGGTAAGGATGGACCAGAGAAGGCCCAATCGGAGGTGGAAATGATCTGGATCATCAGAACCTCAAATCAATCTTTCTCGCAAATTAGGATGAGTTTTTTACGTATTATATATGATTTTGAGTAGGAGGACCTACTTAAACCAACCAACCCCACAATGTTGGGTTGCCCACGCCAGATTTGTAAGATTACGTTAAATTGACAGTCAAAAGTATTGTTTAGTTTCATTTTTACTATAAATAGTAGGGGTGTACCCGAGTCGAGCTGGCCTCAGCTCGACTCGGCTCGGCCACTACTTGACCTTAGCTTGAACTCGGTTCGGCTCGGTCCTCGAGCCTGACTGGCTAGCTTGGCTTGGTTCAGTCTCAACAACTCAAGCCAAGTTCGCCATTGCAACATTTTCACAAACCCCTGGACTGCACTTTCAAAATCTCACTGTATCTAGACAGCAACAATGGTTTTACAGGTATTTTATCAAACACCTTCTAAGCAACATAAAATTCAAGAAAAAAAGGGTGTTGGTTTCATATACATACCTTCCTTGCCACCAGCTACACTTCTGTGAGTCATTTCATCAAACACTTGGTGAGCAACATCAATATCGAAGTAACCGAGTCACCGAACTAGTTCGATCCGAGTTCGATTCGAGCTGGGTTTGATCCGAGTCGAGTCGAGCTGGGGGCCAGCTCAAACTCATTTTCGAGCTCAAAAAACCAGCTCAACTCGGCTCAAACTCAGCTTCGAACCGAGTCGAATTGAGTCGAGCTAGCTCGGTTCTTGTACACCTCTAATAAATAGTAAGTTTTAGTTTAGTATAACTTTTGATCCTTTGAGTTGTACAAGTAGTGCCCAACATGAAAAGTGCCAAAAACCACAAAGTCTGGGAGGAATAGGTGCCGTGCCGAGAACCACAAAGTCTAGGAGGAATAGGTGCCATTTATAAATAGTAAGTTTATTATTTATAATAAGTCACGTTTTTAGAGTGTCTGAGTTGGAGTATAAGTCTAAACTCCATTCTAGGTTTGAGTTCCTTAAAGAGTTGTAATTTCGTTTTTTTATCATCGATAAAGTTATTCCAATTTTATTAGGAACTATTCTTATCCCTTGTCGATTGGAGGAAGTTCTTTGAGAAGTCTAGAGAGCTCTGTGGATTCGTAGTTATCCCCTAAGGAAGACGGTGATCAACATCATCACGTCCCTCCCTAGATTCGTAGTTATCCCCTAACTCGAAAATGAGTTCGATCCGAGTTCAATTCGAGCTAAGTTCGATCCGAGTCGAGTCGAGTTGGGGCCAGCTCGAACTCGGCTCAAACTCATTTTCGAGCTCAAAAATTCAGCTCAACTCGGCTCAAACTCAGCTTCAAACCGAGTTGAATCGAGTCGAGCTAGCTTGGTTTGTGTACACCCCTAATAAATAGTAAGTTTTAGTTTAGTATAACTTTTGCTCCTTTGAGTTGTAAAAGTAGTGCCCAACATGAAAAGTGCCGAAAACCACGAAGTGTGGGAGGAATAGGTGTCGTGCCGAAAACCACAAAGTCTAGGAGGAATAGGTGTCGTGCCGAAAACCACAAAGTCTGGGAGGAATAGGTGTCGTTTATAAATAGTAAGTTTATTATTTATAATAAGTCACGTTTTTAGAGTGTCTGAGTTGAGTATAAGTCTAAACTCCATTTTAGGTTTGAGTTCCTTAAAGAGTTGTAATTTCGTTTTTTTATCAGTAATAAAGTTAATCCAAATTTATTAGGAACTATTCTTATCCCTTGTTGATTGGAGGAAGTTCTTTGAGAAGTCTAGAGAGCTCTATGGATTCATAGTTATCCCCTAAGGAAGACGGTGATCAACATCATCACGTCCCTCCCTATACAAACGGTATCGATAAAACACACACATCCTAGTGAAGCCTATGTATCTTTTAAAGCACCCACCCCAGCACTGGAGGGGTCGATACAAATCCGATCGAGTCCCTTGGATCTAGTTGTCCAAACTTCAAGTCAACCACCAACTCGGCCGATCGACTCATGACTCAACTCAAGACTGCCCAAGTTGTTTGTGTTGCCTAGTCAAAACACCACTACCAGCCATACGTCTCAAACCTATTGAATTGGATGGTTCGATTGACTTTAGAGATATGCACCATCTTAATGACCCACTATCAAATATTGCTAACTCCTATATATCCTAACATGCCGGGCTCCACATATACTTGTAAAAAAAAAAAATCACGATTTTGATGGTCTATATAAGACTAACCACTAACCCAATAGTGCCCCATTTGGGTCCGGGCTCGGGCTGAAAGGGTTTGAACAGATTTCATCCTGGTCTGACTTCCTTGCTTCTGTCATTTGCTCTGTTAGCCTTTTAAGGCCCACCTTCAAGTCAGGTTTGGGCTTAGCAACAGAGAGACGCTGAAGCCTATGTGAATTGGACTTGGGCTTTAAAGACCCTCCCCATTTCCAACATTTTCCCACTACAAAGAGGATTCATGTAGAGTCCTGGGGCCTTAAGAAGTGTATGTTATAGTTCTATCGGGCTCAGTGATCTTGAAACAGTTGGTCAGATTAGCCTTGAATGTATAGGGATGTCCCAGCAAGCACCTATTCTAGTTTCCTCCCAAGTTCACACCTCATCAAAATAAGAAGGCTGGCAAAGTGGGGTATGGTAAGTCTACTTGCCGGCAAGCGCAAGGTCGCAGTTGCCTGCAAGTCTCAGGTTCCATAATCAGCAAGGCCATATGTTGAATTCCCCTACGCATGAACAAACCATTGAAGTCTACTTCTCCTTGTCTTATTACCCATTGGCTCCATAATGTAGGGGCATTTCACACCGGGCTCGAGTGGGGTGGCCCGTTGATGTAGAGCGGGTCGCGGACAATTACATGGCAAAGATGGATTAGAAAAGGCCTGGTCGGCGACAGAAGTGATCTGGACCATCAGACCTTCAATCAGGCGTATCTCGCAATCCGTGATGAGTTAGCCGACGTAAAATATATGATTTTGGGGTAGAACGAGCTACTTTAGCCAACCAACCCTGATATGCAGGGTTGCGACGCCCGGAATTGCGAGAAACCCCTGGATCGACGGTCGTTTCCCTGTTTTAATTTCGTTTTTACTATAAATAGTAAGTTTTAGTTTGATTATAACTTTTCATCCGTCGGGCTTTAGGAGTTGCGTCCAACGTGAAAAGAGCTTAGAATAATTAGGAGAACGGTTTGGTGAAGCCAAATAGGACACTTACTATTTTTGGCCGAAAACCTTGCGCACTAGTAGACATCATAACCGTCTATAAATAGTAAGTTTACTATTTATAGTAAGTCGCGATTTCTAGGAGTTTTAGTTGTAGTTTGATTCTGATTTTTTCCCTATTGCTTGGTACCCCTATTTAAAGGGTTGTGAACTCGTTTTTAATGATCAATTAATCAATTTCGAATTTCTTAGAAATTATTTCTATTTTCTTCTTTCTTTCCTCGTGGATTCGAGAAGTCTCTGTGAGGAGTCCAGAGAAGCTCCGTGGATTCGGAGTAGTTATCTTCATCACGTTCATCCCTGCGTCACCCGTGTGAGGCGGGCCCCGCCCTTGTGAGGCGAGTGGCTCATGTGAGGCGGAACCCATGTGAAGTGGGGCCCATGAGGGGAGTTCGGCCAAGGTCCTAATCCATGCGATGTGGGCATGGGCTAGAGATAAAGGGATTGATTTGCCATGGTCTATCAATTTGAGCTTTTAGAGCAAGTGGTTAGCTATCCTGCATCACTTTATTCTTAATTTCCCTCGAATTCATCCATTTCTAATTCTATCCTTTCTTGTCTTGCCACCATCCATTTCAACGTCCTCACTTCACCTACACTCATCATATGAACATGTCGTTTCTTAACTGCCCAACATTCTATCCTATAGAGAATGGTTGGTCTTTAGTTTGATTTGGTAGATGAACATCTCCATTTCTTCCACCCAATTTGAATTCTATGGGGTTCATTCATCTTTCCACTCAATGAATTATCAACCTAAAGATGGCAAAGTCATCATTTTGGAATACTTCCATTATAAGAGTTTCTGGTTTATGGATATTCCCCATCCATGTTAAGGCCAATCATATAAAAGATTGGATCATTGAAAGATAACCCAAGATCCAAAAGATGAAGTCCGGACATCAATACATCCAGATGCATTACAGCATGACAATGGTCTGCAGTTTTTAGAGTTGGAGAATGTGTTGTAGCTGTTACTGTTGAGAAAACTTGTTTCCTCTGCATCAATTGTTAGGAGAGAGTAATGAGGATACTGAATAGAGGCTCCCAATATTTCATCTACAAGTGGGACCCTTTCAGGACAGTCATCTAGACTGTTGATCTGATGGGACACCATGTAGATGGGTGTGGCCCAAACTTTCAACCCTGCCTACTTCCATTTAATACGTCAATTGTTTATCATAACTTAAATTTTTGGATGCAATAATCAGTAATTACTGATGTGAAAGATGGTCTCTTGATAAGGTGTGGGAGGTGAAACTTTGGAGAAGCAATCCATCATCATCAGAGAACAAGGTCTTGATATCCTCATCCAGGGTGACGCTCCTCTCAAACATGCCTGTGCCAGAGACGGCGATGAATGCTGGGGATGCTCTAAAAAAGCACGCCAAACTATGAGTGGTGTGGAAATCCTGCCGGTATGCTCCGATCAGGTCAAGACTCACCTGTGTTCATGCTTGCATTTATGCATGCACATCATTCATCTATGCAAGCCATGGAAGACACCACTTCTGCAATTGAGTGCAATGTAAATAGATCAAGACATTCTCCCACACACATGCTACAACATGAATTTGGCCCACCCATTGTTGGGATATGAAATATACAATGGTGATTCGCGATTTCTGGAAAATTTAGTAGCAGTTTGCAAACAGAATTGGAGTTGATTGCAAATAAATGTGGTTAACTGAGAAGAAGCTTGAAATGCTCATTAGCTGAAGAGGTTTGCTAGAATACATCTGGACATATTGCTGTAGCGAAAGTCAGGATGGCCCAAACGGTTTATATGATGGGCCCCACCATGGATTGGGGGACACGCTTAAGGAAAATCTCAGATTGAAATATTTAAACCATTTGATTATTCAAATGTTTAGGTGACTTCATATTCAAAGAAAAATATGAAAATGATCAATGGTTGAAATGTTCATATCTTAGAGTGTTTTTTTTTTTTTTTTTTTTTTTTAATTATGTTTATCCCCTGTCCAAGGTGAGACCCATCATGTGAACAGTTTGGATAATTGATCTCACCATACACTATAGTAATAAGTCGAGTTGTATTCTGGCAAACCTCTTCCTTTGGAGTATATGTTGAGGACCTGCACAAATGAGTTGAAAATCTACAATTGGATGCCGATCCCTCAGCACTCCAATGACAAGACCTTCAGCGACAAGGCTGGAAAACTCTTCAACAAGTGTAAAGTGGAGAATCTCTCTGCTAATTTTCATTGAAAGCGGGGTTTTCCTCTTATGGATAAAATACAATTTATATTTAGGAAGATCCTAATATCAGAATAGCTGTACAATTATTTGAGAATATTTAAATGGAAACAGGAGCTTGACTAGATTAACAAACACACTCTGATTTGAGTGGATGGATTTCATTTATATTCATTTTCAATCAATTAGGGTGTGTTTGTTTGCACCACGTGTCGACTGATTAATCAAGAAACATGATAAAATTTTCATGATATTTGTTGCAACCAAACAAGACCTTAAATAGCTTCATTTCAAAAAATAAATAAATAAATAAGATAAGATAAGCCTCAACAAGTAAAAGCTCAAGTGAAACAAAGAAAAACTAAGCCTCCAAAAGCTCTCTCTCTCTCTCTCTCTCTCTCTCTCTCTCTCTCTCTCTCTCTCTCTCCCTCCACTTTCTACTCTTTTTTTTATATATCTTTAATAAATATCACCAAGTGTTAATGATGTAGCACCATTTACTAAGAGCCCTTGATATAAAGATTGAAAGTACAAGCAAGAGAAAATAGAAGTAATTAGACCCTGATGGCACTCATTCGGGTGAAGAAGATGCTGGTGTAGAGAATTTTATGACCTCTGGATTTGAAATTACTGCTTTGTCGAGAAGGTGGTTGTGTGAAGAAGATGCTTTGAGAATCTTTTTTTTATTATTATTTAGACCCTTTAAGAAGGGTTTGGAGAATCCTTTAACCTCTGGATTTGAAATCACTACCAATGTCTCCTGATATTGAATTATGTAGTTTTAGAAAGAGAAGAAGAATAAAGGATTTACCTAGTGTGAATTATTACATTGCTCGAGGAATCCTAGATGCAGTCAAAGTAAAGGATCGCCAACAAAAATGTTATACTATGTAATAGATCTTAGATCATTAATGAAAAATCTTTGAAAATGAAATTGGACTATTCATCTTATGTTTGTCACGTCTGATATTCCCATTATGTTGGAAGTATATATGGCCTGTACATGGTATAATTCTATCTGACAATGTAATGATCGGTTTGGATCAATCGCATAACAATCAGGGTGGGACCCACATTGTTAATAGGTGTACATAGGTTATACACATGAAGTACCGTAGCTTCTATTCCCATTATAAAGAGCGTTTGGTCCCCTAATCTAAACAACTTTCGTATACATGCTCCTCTTCCCATGGAGAGCATATGGACACAACTATGGTAGAGGCAGATGATCGACGACACATCACTTCATCTAGCAGCTTCGACAGACAGTGTAATGGCCGATCAAACTATGTATCGAAATGTGTTGAATTCTCTAGAATTTTATTTTATTTTTATTTTTATTTTTGGTTAGCTTGTTAGTACACCCCACTGTCAGTTCACACTTCACTGTTAGCCACCCCCACTAGGTAATCGATGCCAAGATCTCAATGTTGAAACGAGGTATCCTTCACTCAGTCTGCCTGTTGAATTCTCTAGATTGATACTAGTAAAGATTGCTAGAATCGCTGCGGTGATTTCAACACATTACTCTCATGAGTCACTCTGAATTTGATGATGCAGGGATGAATGTGATGAGGTCACCGTCTTCCTCAAGGATAGCTACTCCGAATCCACGGAGCTTTTCTGGATTCCTCACAGAGACTTCTCGAATCCACGAGGAAATTCTAATAAATTCAAATTTTAATTGATGAATGAAATAAACAAGTGTACAACCCTTTAAATAAGGATACCAAACAACGCTCTAAATAAGGATACCAAGCAATAAGAGAGAAATCAGAAGCAAACCATAACTAAAACTCGTAGAAATTTGTAACTTACTATAAATAGTAAATTTAGTTTTTATAGTAAGTTTCCTACATGGCTTAAGCCACGTTATTCTCCTAATTATTCTAAGCACTTTTCATGTTGAACACAACTCCTAAAGCCTAACAGATGAAGAGTTATAATCAAAATAAGACTTACTATTTATAGTAAAAACGAAATTAAATATGGAATTCGACCGCCAATATGATGGAATTTCGCAAATTCCGTATGTGGGCAACCTGGCTACTGCCAAGTTGGTTCGCTAAAATAGCTCGTCCTACTCCAAAATCATATATTTTACGCCTGATAACTCGTTCCGCGACCCGCTCTGCATCAATTGATTACATTAGCCCAATCAACGCCCAACAAAATGGAAAGTCTAGATTACTTATGACCAAAAAAAAAACCTTTTGATCATGTATATGATTTATAAGCCTTCCCTCGTTGTTCTCATGACTTACTTTGATAGTATGATATTTATCATCCTTTCAATAGCCAACAAAGCAGGGGTGTGTGCTTATGTCAAATCCACTCTAACCACCAAGTGTTTCATCTTATGTTAAGCCCGAGTCTCCGTGATTGAGGTGGGCCACAGGGAAATAATTTGGTGGGTTAATCTAGACTGTTTGTTGTTTCCAATCTTGTGGTCCACTTGAATAATGGATGTGACTGATTTTTCATCCTTGGACCTAAATTTGGGTCAGTAACCGGATGCTTCAAGTGGATTTTGAAAATACATTATGGCGATGCTCATCCCAAGTGTTTTATCCAGCTATACTATATTGTGAGACTCTATGGCCCACTGTGATGTATATGTTTTATCCACACCGTCCATTAGTTCCTCAAGTTCATTTTAGTGCATGAGTCCAAAGTTGAAGTATATCCAAAGCTCAAGTGAATCGTACCATAGTAAACAATGGGAATTGAACGCCTACTGTTGAAATCTTAAACGGGGCCACAAAAGTTTCGGATCGAGCTGATATTTGTGTTTTCCACTCATCCAGGTTTGTATGACCTTATGAACATTTTGGATGGCAAATAAACATTACTGTGGGCTTTAGAATGGTTTCAACGGTGGATGTCATTATCACCATGGTTTTTTGTGATATGGTCTACTTGAGCTTTAGATATGCTTCAATTTTGGGCTCATGATATAAAATCAGCTGGAGAAGCATATGTACGGCATGGATAAAACATACACTTCACAGTGGGCCCCACAGAGCCTTTATACCACTGTAAAGAGTGGTCACGGCCTCACTGCGAGTCTTGACTTTCACTGAATTTGAGATGAAGGGTGATGTAGTTTGTCTGGCCCACCATTATTTATTTTCATAATCCACTCCAATCAGCAGGTGATTGACCAAATTTAAGTCTTAGGGATGAAAAACCAGTTCCATCCGTAATTTAGGTGGACTACACGATTGGAAACAGTGTGTAGGTGACACTTACCCTCCAAACTGTTTCATTTGCCCGCTTGAATCACAGATAGGGCTGATATTTGTGCTTTGGGCATAACATGGGATGACACATCTGATGGTTGGAGTAGATTTCATGTAGACATCATGGTACAGCCTACAACCATCTGCCAACTAAGATGTTACTTCAGTATCTCCAGCAAACTTAGTATCCCCTGCCTCGGGGTTTGCAGGAGACCGGCTCTAGCTCGCACACATATACAGAGATGAGTGCTCACCTGCCCACTGGTTCTCACCGGTTCTTGTGAGAACTTTTTGAAAAGTCAATTCCACTGTTACATGTATTTTGGACCAATCGTCATTTTGGACCAATCATGTATATGGACCAATCGTCATTTTGGACCTACGTCTTACAGCCCTTTCTACTGTTACAAGTATTTCAATAAAACTTTGGTAGTTTAAAAACGAAATGTTTTAACCTACATTTGTCTTTTTTGTACTTTTCTTTAGTCTTATATCGAATCGAATGAGAGTAGAAAAATGATTTATATACATTTTTGTCCAAAATAGACTTGTAAAGTATGTTGAATTATGCCCAAGCCCGTATGCGTGTGCGGGGGTATAGTCAGTGGGAAACCTGACCAGACGTATGCACACAGATGGGCCTCCTTACTTAAGAGTCTTAATGGGCTAGGTTTTGCTCCATTTTTCATACCTTATGGATATAAAAAATATATTATAAAAATAAAATAAAATAAAATAAAATAAAAAACTCCCATGCATGTATTTTTAGAAAAGCAACTTGACATTTACACCCATATATAATGCCATACCAACCGAACATGACATTTGGATATGTAATGTTATGTGCACATTAGCTGCCCTGCAAAGCACAAATGATTCAATGCACTCTCTTCTAAAATCTAATCATCAAGGGGCATGCTTGGATCTACTATTTAATTGAATTGAACTGTATCACGTCGCATAATAACTTAAAATTGACGCAAGGGTGTGATAAGGAAGATCACCATCTACTTCAAGCGTGTAAAACCTTAATCTACAATGTTATTCTTGAATCCACAAAAAAAGGAGATTTGGAAATTTTATTAATTAATAATCATCCATTACATCACTTATAAAGAAAAGCAAACCCTAATTAGGCGTCGTAATGTGACTAAACTGGAACTTACCCAAAATAGTAATATTGACTACAAATAAAAAGTCCTAATTTAATTTTTGCCAAATGATTACTGGTATAATAAGAAGCAAATCATAAGAAAACTACGTGTACTAAAACTCTAAAACGAAAGAGATACGTCCAACTTACTTACTAAAAATAGTATTTTTTTCTAAAACTGTTATTTTGAATTGGAAGGCTCCCAATTCCCCTACGTCTGGGACCCTTTTAGGACGGTCATCTAGATTGTCAATCTAATGGGGGAGCACGTGTATGGGTGTGCCCCAAACTTTTAACCCTGCCTAATTCCATTTAATAAGTCGATTGTTTATGATAAATTAAATTCGTAGATGCAATAATCAGTAATTACTGATGAAGATGGTCTCTTGATAAGGCGTGGGACGTGAAACTTTGGAGAATCGATCCATCAGCATCAGAGAACAAGGTCGAGGTGAAACTTTGGAGAAGCGATCCATCAGCATCAGAGAACAAGGTGTTGATATCCTCATCCAGGGTGGCGCTCCTCACCAACATGCCCGTGCCAGAGAAGAATGCATGGGATGGCTCTCACGAAGTACGCCAAACTATTGAGTGGTGTGGGCATCCTGCCGTATGCTCCATTGGACATCTGATCTCATCAAGACTCACCTGCATGCATACATGCATTTATATATGCACATCATGCATCTATGCAAGCCATGGACGATGCAACCTCTGCATATAAGTGCAATGTAAACAGATCAAGACATTCGACCACGTACAAGTTACAACATGAATTTGGCCCACCCATGGTTCGGATATGAAATCCGTAGTTGTGATTCACAATTTCTAGGAATTTTAGTAGTGGCTTGCAGAAAGAAATGGAATTGATTGCAAATAAATGTGGTAGAGACTACGACAGGTCCTGCATGCAGAGATTTGGGGAACCTTGAAAGGCTCATTAGCTGAAGAGCTTTGCATGAATACATCCCGACGTATTGCAGTCGCAAAAAGTCAGGATGGCCCAAACGGTTTATATGATGGGCCTTGCCATGGGTTGGGGGATATACAAAGGAAAAAATCTCCTATTGAAATATTTAAACTACTTGATTATTCAAATGTTTAGGAGAGACTTTCCATATTCAAAGGAAAACATGCAAATGATCAAGTGTTGAAATGCTCCAATCTAAAAGTTTTCTTTCTTTCTTTTTTCCTTTCTCCTTTTAATGCTTATCCCCCATCCAACGTGAGACCCATCATCTGAACAGTTTGGATTATTGAAATATGACCTCAGATCAGGCTAGGGTCTCCCCCCTATAGCAGTAAGTTGGGATGTATTCTGATAAAACCCTTAGCCGAAATATGGGCCATCAAATATGCCTCCCTTCAAGAGCATTGGTTGACTTGCACGAATTTGAATGTCCATCCCTCGGCACTCCCTTGATAAGACCTATAGAGAAACCCTAAGTATTGAGTTTATCTCACGAACCAGGACTGGACAATCCTGGAAAACTCTTCAACAAGAATCACGATAATGCTTGAATGCCCTGCTCATCCAAAATGGGCCTTCCAAGATGCTATCAAAGTTCAGTATAAAAACTCTCCGGATGGAAAACCCACTATAAGGTTCGCCACATGGCAGAACAGGAGACTCTGTGGAGCTAGTTTTAGTCTCCTTTATTTGAATAGATGAGTGGCCTACCAAATACTCCCAGGTTAAGGTGGGCAGAAGCATGGAAGAGGACTTTTTTTGACAGTCTACAGTCTCCCATACAGTAATAGGAAGGACAGTTAAAGCTGCAATTGCATATGGAAAGATAACTTGGCAAGGACTGATGTTAAAGGCTGATGGGTATGACAAAATACCATGGAGTTGGAACCTGATATTAATGCAGGGACATTTTCACACTGGGCTCGAGTGGGGTCGCCTGTGGGATGCAGGGGCACACTCGAGGTGGGTGACCCATATGATTTGGGGCCCACGGGGGAGATCTCATGTTCGAGACTCCTCACCAGGGGTGATTAATGCGCATTTTACACCGGGCTCGAGTGGGGTAGCCCGTGGGATGCGGGGACACACTCGGGGTGGGCGGCCCATGTGATTGGGGGCCCACGAAGAGGGTCGGCCGAGGTCCAACCCATGAGATGTGGCCTGGGCTATGAGATAAGAGGATTAATTCGCCATACTCTAACAGTTCGAGCTTTTAAAGCAAGTGGTTAATTATCCTGCATCAAATTGGTATAAGAACGGGAGGTCTCGTGTTCGAGACTCGTTACCGGGAGTGATTAATGCATGGGCATTTTCACACTGGGCTCGAGTGGGGTCGCATGTGGGATGCAGGGGCACACTCGAGGTGGGTGACTAATGTGATTTGAGGCCCACGGGGAAGGTCTCGTGTTCGAGACTCCTCACCAGGGGTGATTAATGCGCATTTCACACCGGGCTCGAGTGGGGTAGCCCGTGGGATACGGGGACACACTCGGGGTGGGCGACCCATGTGATTTGGGGCCCACGAAGGGGGTTCGGCTGAGGTCCTAACCCATGAGAAATGGGGCCTAGCTATGAGATAAAAGGATTAATTCGCCATACTCTAACAGTTCGAGCTTTTAGAGCAAGTGGTTAATTGTACTGCATCAGATATACAACAGGTTTTGAGGATATTCAAATGGAAACGGGAACTTGATTAGATTAACAAACACCTTGATTTGAGAGGATGGAATTTATTTATATTCCTTTTTAATCAATTAGGGTGCATTTGTTTGCACCAAATGTCATCGCATTTCATGATATTTTGCACCAAATTAGACTGATTAATCATGAAATTTTCAGGACATTTGCTGCAACCAAACATAACCTTAAATAGCTTCATTTCAAAAAAGAAACTAGGATAAGCCTTCAACAAGTAAAAGCTCAAGAGAAACGAAAGAACTCAGACTCCAAGAACAACGAAGGAATCAGGTAAGAACTACATTAATTGGAATAAACAGAACTCGTTGTAAGCATGAAAATATTCATGGATTGAACATTATATATACGAAAACAAACAAATGCTTAGATTTCAATCCTATCATCCTCAAGCAATATTAGCATTTGGATTACAAACTAAGCTCTGGGTCACTAATCATTTACAAAATCATCAAAGCCACTAACAGCATTACCTTGCGAAGGAAATCAATTTATAATTGGATTATTCCTTCCTCCATTAGACCTCGGCATACTCGTTCTTTCTTTCTTCCCATACCGATTTCCAGATATTCTTTGCCTTCAAAATCCAGAAAAAGACATCTTTAATAATGAATCTAAATCCATTAGGGCGTAAGTCATCAATAACCACATATACAAGTGTACCTGAGATTGCTCAGTTGCTGTGTCAAGTCGTTAATCTCCAGGCCAGAAAGCTTTAGTGAAGACAAGGTTACAGGTACTTCCTCTGAAACTACCTTGGACAGTTTATCTGCTGAAACTGTGAGTCTTCTAAAAGCCTAGCATTTGAAGGCATTGAAACCAATTCAGTTGAAACCTTCACATAAGATGCTATGGGTAGAAAGAAATGCAAAAAACAAATGATTCTCTTACATTCATCATGGGAAGAGATATGATGGCCACTGAGAAAAATGCTCCAATTGCCTGCATGACAGCCTGAGTCAGAAAATTTGATACCACTGATGAACCCAATTGAATTTAAGGGGTTATCTGGCTATGTGCGAATTTTCTCCAGTGAAAGAGGGGTTGTCTACATGTGGGTGTTAGAAAAATACTTTTAGGCAATGTTTGGATTAGGAATCCATTGTGATGAAAGGTAAAACTTAAATAATTAACCAACGATTGTTCATATAGTTCTATTCATGCTTTCCATTCCAAATTGAAAGTGCTTGTTTGGGAATGACGTGTAATACCTGCTTTCCAACAGAAATTGCTCTTACGCCTATGCTGTTTAGTTTTGGTAAAACATGATTAATTTCCTTTTTTTTCCACAGGATTCTTGATATCCAAACGTGATCTTAAAGTCTTTAGAAGCTACATAATGAAAGGCTTTACTTAAGAAGCTGTAAGCTCTTTCATTTCAATGGCTGAGTAAGAGTTTACCACAAAAATCTTTGCCACCAAACAGCTAGTTTCTTGAAAAATGCAATGATTCTTAGCAACCCTTGAGCTTTTTCTTTTCTTTTCTTTCAATTTTATTTTTATTTTTTGGTGAATGGTTGAAAGCCTTGAGGACTACTTAAACACAATTAACACTTTACCCATAAAGGCTATCCCAGTGCCCATACTGGGCTAGACTCCTATGATGGTCTATCAGCATTTAGAAAAGGGTAATCACTCTTCAACGTACGTGGCAAAGTTAAACAGCAATCAAACTGTCCAAACCTCTGAACCAATTGTGGATGGAGCATAACCAAAAACTTGAAAGGAGAATATGGTAGTAAGTAGTAACTATCTGATTTGTCCTTCAAATCTGGACCACTCCCTATTTTTGTTTTAACCATCACGTGATACCAAGATAGCCATAAATTGGATGGTTAGGATTTCTTGACCAGTGTCGTTTTAGAGATATGATCCAACCACAAGTTATACCACAATCTGGATGGTCTGAATAGTTGTTCATGAGTACCACGTGTGAGGAGGAATCATCACCATTTTCAAAATGGTGGAAAACTTTCATAGGAGTCTAGCCCACCCAAACATGACAGATTGAAACTCTTTACCGGTGAAGAGTTTAAGAGTTTACCCATGTAAAGAGTTTACATAGTGAGATTTTACTCGCATCCAAACGACCCCAAACATGAAATCATTCATGCAAATAAAGGATTATCCCTTAGCAATACATTTGGTTGCTGCATTTTTATTTTTTTTCCTTGTGGAAATGGAGACTAGAAAAGCACACGAAAGGATGGTTTAGGGTGTAATTGGAAAGAAGAAAAGAGGAGCAAAAGAATGCATCTTCTTTTTCCCGTGTTATCATTTGTGTTGATTTATTTTAATTAGGGCGCATTTGGTTGACTTTCAATAGGTCAAGCCGACAGACAGCATTCTTCTCAAAAGAATTGTCTGCTACACCATCAATATTAGCTTGAAAAAAAGATCAAACAAAAGATAGATTCCCAAATAATATATATATATATATATATATATATATATATACTATATATATAATATATATATATATATATATATATATATATATTCCTTAATTCTTTAGCTTAAAAAAAATTTCTGATTAATATGGTCCAATACAAGCCAATACACATCATATGGGTTTTGGCCAACCGATATGCACCATGATAGCGATATTTAGAACCATGGAAGGAGCATAACCCAAAATTTACAATGAGAAATAAATGATTACTATTCGATGGTTACTATAAGGGCTCATTTGGATGACTTCAAATTTTGTAAGTGGTAAATGATTTGTGGGTGTAAGTACAGCAAAAAAAAAATTATAGTTATTAGGCTGTAAATGCTTTACAGGTAAATGAAATCACAACTTTCCAGAGGGATTTCATTTGCAGTTAAAAGCTGTAAATGATTTACACGCATTTTTCAGTATCCAAACACTGCTTGTGAATCATTTATCTGTATTTCATTTACAGCTTAGCCCAACTTAGCAGGCATCCAAACAACCATCTATTTTTTCCCTTCGAATTCGAACCACACATTATTTTACTTCCAACCATCGAGTTGATTGGCATCAATTGGATGGCTAGGATTCCTTGATCAGTGAGATTTTCAAGATATGCTCCATCCACCATGTGACCCATAATTTGTATGGTCCGGTTAGCTGTACATCATTGTTTCGTGTGAGGAAGATGAATCACCACCATTTTAAAAAAGGGTGAATTATCATACTAGTCCGGCACTTGCCAGGCATACCAGTAAGCACGAGTCACAACCTGATGCATCGAAACTCGTGCTTCTACATGGTGGGGCCAACCTTTTGGACGGGTTGGATGTTGTAATCCCTGACACGTGGACGCTCTCACACTAACAATAGGCTAATTACGTTTGTTTCTTCGGGCTGTTTGATTTTTTAATTGCAGTGGTAATTCAAGGTAAATGAGTAATAATTATTTACCTTTGAATTTCCGGCTGCATTTTCAAGGTGATGTTAACAGACGCCTTCATTTATAGCACACTCATGTCACCCAAGGAAAAAAAAAAAAGTTACATTTGTGGGGTCCACCATGATATACATGTCTTATCCACACCGTTCGTCCCTATAGCCAGCTCATTTTAGGGCATGAGCCAAAAAATGAGGCAGATCTAAAGCTCAAGTGGACCACACCATAGTAAACAATGGGAATTGAGCTCCTACCATTGAAAGCATTTTGAGGGCCCTCAGAAGTTTTGGATCAAGCTGATATTTTTGTTTTCCCTTTGTCCATGACTCTGTGACCTTATGAACAGGTTGGATGACAAATAAACATCAATGTGGCCCTAGGGAGAAAACATCTTTCAACCGTTGACATCTTTACAATCACTGTTTCTTAAGGTGTGGCCCACTTGACCTTGGGATTTGCCTCATTTTTGTACTCGTACCCTAAAATGTGCTGTTAAAAAGGTTGGATGGTGTGGATAAGTCGCATACATCACGATGGAGCCCACAAGTTTAAATCGGTAATAACATGGTTTTTGTGGACCGATTTTCATTATGTAATTCCTGGCCGATTTCAGGTGAAGTTAGTCTTAATTACTTATTTACACGTATTTACCAGGAAAATAAAAAATCAAACAGCCCCGGTTCTTCTACTAATTTCACCACAAAAGACATAAAACATCAGGAAAAAAAAAAAAAAAAAACATAAGAAGAAGAAGAAGAAAAGAACAGGAAATCTAGGGTTTGGAGAGTTTACCGTAGAGAGGACGAAAAGGAGGGAAAGAAGACCGAGTTCACGACTCGGACGAAACCCTAGGTTTCTCGCCAAATGCGTAGTTGGAGAGATCGACAAAGATAGATGTTTGAGAAGGATCGGATTCCAGATCGACGGTTCTGGAATCGACCTCGGATTCCGGTCTTCCAGAGCTGAGACGACGGATATTGAGGTTTTTCGGCGGAAAAGCGCCGGAATCCGACGAAGGCTCGTCTGTTGTAGGGGGACGGGGCTTGATGGAAGCAGAGTCGCTAACCGAGACATGAGAGGGGGAGGGGGAGGGGGAGGGAGAGAGCAATGCACGTGCTCCTCACACAACCGGTCCTTTGATTAGTGGAAAGGGAATTTTACATAAAACTACCTAACAAATAGGAAATTTACATCTGGTACCTTTCTCATTTAGTGTTTTACACGAACCGACTTTTATCTATTTAGCTCGGCTCGACTCGACTCAGCTTGAAACTGGTTCGAGCTGACTTTTTTAACTCGAAAAAACTTTTGAGCCGATGCAAAGCTAGACCGGACTCAGCTGGACTCAACTCAGAACTTGACTTGATTCGAATAGATTCAACTCAAATCGAGTTCACTTAGTATAAATATTTTGTATATATTTATATATTTAAATAAATTATATATTATATATTATATATATTAAAAACTATAAAACCTAGACTCAAACTCAGTTAGAAAGATTGAGCTCAAGCTCAACTCGAACTTAGCTCAGGCTAGCCCGAGCTGCTAATCGAGCCAATCTGAGCTGCCCAATCAAGCTCGAGGATCGAGTCGAGCTAAGTTCAAGCCGAGGTAACTTGTCGACTGAGCTAAGCTGGGCGAAGCTCGACTCAATTCAACTCGTGTGCAGCTCTAACCGTGTGGATAGCCTTCCAACCATTAGTAGCTCGCCCAGGCCTTTAGGCCCCGCCCACATTAGCGTCCGTCCACGTGTGCCCACCCACATATGCAACAGTGACGGGGCGTCACAATATCCCCCACCGAGGGTAGAGTCGTCCTCGGCTTTGATACCATTTGTAACAGCCCACACCCACACTGTATGATATTGTCCGCTCTGGGCGCAGCCCGCACGGTTTTGTTCTCAGGATTGCCCCCAAAAGGTCTCATACAGTATATGGTGGCAACTCCACATATAACCACCACAACTTTAGACAACTCTTCCGATGTGAGACAAGGTTCTACCCCCACTGTGTGCACAGTAGTCTGCCAACCACTGGTAGTTCTCTCAGGCCTTTAGGCCTCGCCCACATCAGTGTCCGCACACGTGTGCAACAGTGACAGGGTGTCACAGGGGTCGAGACTTTTTTTGAGTGGAGTTCACCATAATATTTTTATAAGATTCTACTCTGACCATTGGATGCGAAATCTTAGTGTATGACAGCACTAAAAAATCAAAATTACTTGTGATTTAGGTGGGCCACAACAAAGAAAATAGTTGCGAGAGAGACGTATACCCTTAAATTTTATACTGCCTACCATGTTGATTATATGAAATCCACATAAAACTTTAGGCTTTGGGCTTAAAATTCAAGCTCATTTGTGATTAAGGTGGGCCATATCATGGGAAATAGTTTGGAAGGTAATCATTGCTTGTATATTGTTTCAATTATGTGGTCTGCCGTAATTAAGGATGGGGTGACTTTTAGGCACCAGGCTAACCTAAAGTAATGCACTAAGGGAGCGGATTAGTTGTTACTTGGGTAATAACTTAGTGGGCATTACCTTTGTTGTGTGGGGCCCACCTTGATGAATCTTTTTCATGTCCACGCTGCCCATCCATTTTTTCAGCTGATTTAAGTATGTTGTCTCAAAAATGAAGCACATACAAATCTTCAGTGGACCACACAACAAGAAAAAAGTGTGGAATAATTATTAAAAGTTAGTTGTAGGCCACAAAAGTTTTGGATCAAGCTAATGTTTTTATTTTCCTTTTATCCGGTTTTGGTCGACTTTATCACAAGGTTGGATCGCAAATTAACATTACGGATCTACTTACAGTGGGCATAGAAAGTTTTTAATGGTGAGCGTTCAATCATCTCTATTTCTTGTGGTGTGGTCCACTTGAGATTTGGATATGCTTAAAGTTTGAGACCGCATCCTAAAATAGGCTGGAAAATCAAATGGATGGAGTGGATATACAAAGTGTCATCAAGGTGGGCCCTAAGATAAGGGTAAAATGATAGATTCTATAACAAGCGCACATAATGTATAACGTGGGATCCCGTACTCACTGAAGTCGTGTGGCCCTTATCCTGGGCCCACCTCGATGTATGTGTTCTGTATCCAAACTGTCCATCCATTTTTCCAGATCATTTTAGAAAAATAAAGCAAATCCACTTATTATGTGGACCAAATCATAGAAAACAGTGTTGATTGACTATTAATGGGCTACAAAAGTTTTGGATTAAGCTGATATTTGTATTTTTCCCTTCATCAACACATTGAATTGCAAATAAACACTATAAAAAATGTTAATGTGTGACCTAAGAGGTTTTTAATGTTTAAGCATTCAATCATGATTGTTTCCTATGGTATTATCTACTGATAATTCAATCTACTTCTTTTTTGGGATGGTGTCTTAAAATGATATGAAAATATGGATGGACAATGTGGATACATAATACATACATCAATGCAGGCCATAAAATGAGCTGAAAAATGGATAGACGATGTTGATACAAAATACATACATCAAGATGGGCCCCATGGTAAAGGCTACACCATCTTGGGTAGGGGTGTACACGAACCGAGCTACCTCGGTTAGCTCGCTCGACTCGACTCGAAAAAACTCGATTCGACTCGGTTCAAAGCTAAGTTCAAGCTGAGTCAAGCTGATTTTTTGAGCTCGAGAAAAAATTTGAACCGAGTTTGAGCTTGCTCGAGCTCGACTCGACTCGGATCGAACCCAACTCAAATTGAACTCGAATCGAACCAGTTCGGTGACTCAGTTACTTTGATATTGATGTTGCTCACAAGTGTTTGATGAAATGACTTAACGAAGTGTGGCTAGTGGCAAGGAAGGTAACTATATGAAACAAATACCATTTTTTTTCTTGATTTTTATGTTGCTTAGAAGGTGTTCGATGAAATACCTGTAAAACTAATGCTATTGTTTTACATAAAGTGAGATTTTGAAGGTGCAGTCCATGTGTTTGTGAAAATGCTGCATAGGCGAACTCGGCTCAATCTTGGCTCGAACTAGCCCGAGCTACTGACTAAACCGAGTCGAGCTGGCCAGTCAGGCTCGAGGATCGAGCCGAGCCGAGTTTGAGCTGGGGCCAGCTAGTGGTCGAGCCAAGTCGAGCTGAGGCCAACTCGACTTGGTGTACACCCCTAATCTTGGGTGAGACCAAGTCTTGCCTAATCCACTCATTGGAAAAAAGCACTTGTGCGTCTTGGGTGTGTGATCCTTAAAGGGAAAAATGGTCCAACATATCTAACACGCACTAGCATCACATCTACAATGGACCATAGGTTGGGTGCAGTGGTAGATGAAAAAGCACCATTTGTACTACTGCTTAGAAAGCTATGTACCCCGACCATTATGCATGTGTTTAGCATTCCACCTATTTTACTAGCTTCTTTTAAGGCTTATACCTAATGTTGTATTTATTTTTGACAATTCCAATAAAAAAATGGACACATGTTATAATAAAAGAAATATATAATATACTAAAGATCTTCAAAAATACTATATATATATATATAATATATATATATATATATATATATATATATATTACGAAATCACGATTAGCAGGATGATAAGACATGAAGCCACTGAGAGGTATTTAAAAGCGAGTCAAGTGGCCGAGAGGCATCCAATAAAGTATGGTCGAATGGAAAGATGTAGATGAGAGACGTTTAAAGGGGGACTAAGCGGTCGAGAGGCATCCAGAAGCAGATCGAGTGGTCGAAAGGTGTCCAAAAATGAAATAAGCAACCAAGAGGTGCCCGGAAGCGAAAAGTGGCCGAGCGAAAGAGGAACAGTCAGAGATACATGTATCAAGAAAGGAAAGAAGAATCTGGAAGGCTAACATGGAGACTCCTCAGCTACCATAATTATCGAATTAGAATTGAAGAGAATAAACGCTCGAATGAAGGTTGCAGGAGGGATCTATAAGTAACAGAAGAAATCAACAGAGAATGATTCAATCCAACACACAATCAAATCAAAACGAATCTATCTTTTATCTCAATTTATATATCCTAAGAGTAGTGATAATCCAGTAATGGTGGTTCTTAGTTATAGTTTTTAGTTGTAATTCAAATCTATGCTCATATATTGGATTCGTCTTTTATCCAATATCAAATAATTCTTTCAAAAGATGCTTTATTGTAGTCACTCTCAATGACCGATTGTGAATTTTTTCCTTTTGTCGAATTACATTGAATACTAAAAAGAAACCTCACCCTTTGATTATTGCCTGATCATTATAAAATTCCGCAAGTGGCTGAGTAGGTGACCAATCTTCTCAGATTATGGTCATATACATTTATATTGAACATATCTGGCTCTTGGGATCAAAGTTGATGAGTTTGAATCAAGCCGCTACATCGATTATAGCTACCACACACCACACATGACAAAAAAAAACAAATTGAGTGCCAACACCTAAAAATGAGGCAGATCTAAATCTCATATGAACAATACTATAAGAAAAAGTGGTGATTGAACACCCACCATTAAAAACATTTTAAGACCCATTATAATATCTGTATGCCATCCAACCTGTTGATAACGTCACGCAGGCAAGATTGAACCAAAACATACTTCACCCAAAACTTTAGTAGCCTGAGAGAAGTTTTTAAAGGCATCCAATCAGCACTGATTCCTACAGTACGGCTCACTTAAGATTTGGATCTACCTCATTTCTTTGCTCATGCCCTAAAATAAGCCGCGGAATTGACATAGCATGGATAAAATACATATATTACAGAGAAGCCCAGCTTCTCCGGCAGCACACCCAATCGGAATCCGCCTTCGCATGCAATTCACGTGCCAAGTCTCATTAGGATGGCCCTGTGATTTGGATCTCGCGGACACTCGGGCTTGGACTTGCGACCGTGGACAAGACACCGCAACTTAGAAAACGGTGGTCAACCGTAGCTTTGTCTGTTTCAATGATAAAAAAAAGGAAGCGGATTGGCTGGTGTGTGGTAGCTCGTGTATTGACGTCAGTAAGTTCTGCGGGTCACATAATGAGGTATGTGTTATATCCAAACCGTCCATCCATTTTATGATCTCGTCTTAAAGCTTGGGATGAAAAATAAAATAGATCTAACATTCAAGTGGACCACACTGAAAAAAGCAGCGGGGGATTGAACGTCTTCCATTGAAACCATTTTGGGATTCACAGAAGTTTTGGATCAAAATAAAATTTGTTTTTCCTCTTCATCCAAGTCTTTTTGACGTTATGAACGTATTAGATGGAAAATAAACGTTATAGTAGGCCCTACGAAATTTTTAACGGTGAAAAGCTGCTATTTGTGGAGTGGTCGAGTTCCATCTCTAAAATGATCTGGAAAAATGGATGAGCACTGTGAATGTAATAAATACATCATTGTAGGGGCCATGTAACTTTGATCTCCTTTGAACCGTTGGCAACTCGTAGCTCGTTAGCGCTCGTCTTCGCACGACACGGATATAGCTGATGTGTGGCACACCGGCCAATCCCCTTACATAAAAACATATTGATTCCACGTCATAATCCTACATGCGTATGACTTGACTGCGACCCTGACCTTAGTTCCCAACTGGATGTATACATTCCATACACACGCAGTTCATCTGTTTTTACGGATCATTTTAGGAAATGGTTCAAAAATAGATTAGATCGAAATTTAAGTGAACCACAACACAAGAAATATTGATCATTGAACAGTCACTATTAAAAGCTTCCTATGGTCTACTATTAATGTTTATTGACCATCCAACATGTTGAAAAGGCAACATAAACCTTGATGAAAGAAAAATAAAATAAAATCAGCTTATCCAAAACTTTTATTGTCCACGGAAGGTTTTTAATGATAAATAATTAGTTTTATGTGGTGTGGTCCACCTGAAAATTTTATCTACTTCATTTTTTTGGCCATGTCATAAAATAATCTAGAAAAACTGATGGACAATGATGATACTGAAGTGAATACTACATTTACATTTAGGGCGTGTTTGGGAGGTGGGATTACAAGGGATTGGGTGGGATGGGATTCAAAAAACATAATTACTACCCGTGGCATGGCAGGGATTGCCCCCTAGGATAAGATTAATGTCATGCTTTGTTGGTAATATGGTGGTACATTGAATGGATATACCCACTATCATTTGAAATTATTGAGAATAACACACGTGTTATATCTAAACTGTTCATTTGTTTTGTAACCTCATTTAATGGCATGGGCCTAAAAATGAGGTAGATCCAAAACTTACGTGGCCCCAAAGAAGTTTTCAACGGTAAGTATTCAATCCCCGTTGCTTTCTATGGTGGGGTCCACTTGAGCTTTAGATTTACCTGATTTTTTGGCCCATGCTCTAAAATAATCTTGAAAAATGGGTAGATGGTGTGGATATAGCCCACACATCATGGTGGGACCTACACAACTTGCTAACATTAAGTGAAATTGGCACGGACCAATGCAATTCCATCTAATCTAATTCCAAGCTTTTCCATTCTTCCCAAACAAGGAGTGGAATTGACATAGGATCGGATGCCCAGTTTGGGCAGTGGATTAGAAGGTATTAGGTGGGATGGAATTCATCTAGTCTTGTGCCAATTCCACTTCATGTTTAGGAAGAACGGAAAAGCTTGGAATTAGATTAGATGGAATTGCATTGGGTCTTGTGCCAATTCCACTTCATGTTTAGGAAGAACGGAAAAGCTTGGAATTAGATTAGATGGAATTGCATTGGGTCTTGTGCCAATTTCACTCAATGTTAACAAGTTGTGTAGGTCTCACTATGATGTGTGGGCTATATCCACACTGTCCACCCATTTTTCGAGATTATTTTAGAGCATGGGCCAAAAAATCAGGTAAATCTAAAGCTCAAGTGGACCCCACCATAGAAAGCAATGGGGATTGAATACTTATCGTTGAAAACTTCTTTGGGGCCACATAAGTTTTGGATCTACCTCACTTTTAGGCCCATGCCATAAAATGAGGTTATAAAACAAATAAACAATTTAGATATAACACGTGTGTTATTCTCAATAATTTCGAATGATGATAGGTATATCCATTCAATGTACCACTGTATTACCAACAAAGCATGACATTAATCTTATCCCATGGCAATAGGGGACAATCCCTGACATGAGTAATAAGTATGTGTTTTTTGAATCCCATTCCTCCTCATCTCTTCTAAGACCACCGCCAAACACGCCCTTAGGGTTGCACTCAATTATTGGTCGAGATTGCAGCCAAGTTCACTCTAATGAATTCTTATTGAATGAACTTAAAACACAAAAATATTACGAATGTTTCACCAGTGGACGTTCGACCTCTGTGGTTTCCGGCCCACCTGAGTTTCCTCATAGCAAGAAGTTCATGCCAAAGGCTTTAATAGGGAATTCTCTGATCCAAATGGCTGGATTTCTACCAAATTAAGGACTTTACAAGAATTTTCTTCATGATGTTTGTGAAAAATTCACCTCATTCAACCGTTTTATTAAATAATGTTAATATATAGGTTTAAAAATAAAATGGGTACATGTCACAAATTGACACATCAATGAAAAAGCAAGTTAGTAAACCTACTGTTGATACCTTTCCTAAGTCTACTGCATGTATTGCTTAGATGTGTTATCCATGCGTATCATAATGTCACTCCTATTGGGATGAACTGAAAACACAAAAGTATTACTCACGTCTAACTCATGTCACCCTATGAATGTTTTAATTCAATCCTCATGATTTTTGTTGTGCGGCCTACTTCTTCTTCTTCTTATTTTTTATTATTTTTTTAATTTTTTAATTTTTGTTAACACACACATGCATACCCCCACACACCTAGGCCTAGTGGAATTTCGCCACCTATGAGTACTCGAGACCTTGACTAGGTGTTGAAACTCATGTCACCCTATGAATGTTTTAATTCAATCCTCATGATTTTTGTTGTGCGGCCTACTTCTTCTTCTTTTTATTTTTTATTATTTTTTTAATTTTTTAATTTTTGTTAACACACACATACATACCCCCACACACCTAGGCCTAGTGGAATTTCACCACCTATGAGTACTCGAGCCCTTGACTAGGTGTTGAAACTCATGAGAGTTTACCACCGGAGAAAGAGTAAGGACCCAGTTGTGCAGCCTCACGAACATCAACCTAACTTCCTGTGACAGGGAGTTCATGCCACACGCTTTCGTGGGCCCCACCTACTTTATGTGGCAGGAAGTTCATGAAAAGGTTTTTTTTTTTTTTAATTTTTTTTATAGCTTGGTAGTACAAATCACCGTCAGATCACGCTTCACTGTTATTCATGCCTTTTTTTGGTTAGCTTGATAGTACAAACGACTCTCAGATCACACTTCAGTGTTAGCCACCCCTGCTAGAATCGATGCCAAGACCTCCCTATTGAAACGAGGTACCTTTCACTCAATCTACCACTTGAGCTTTCGTAGTCAATCGGCGTCCCGCAAACACTCAGACATGTAGTTTAGCTGTTTATACGTATCTTAATCTAAACCCTCCAAATAGCAGCCCCAGTTTTGGTAGATGCATGCAACCAAAAATAATCTTCTCATTTCCCTCAACCAACTTCAAATATAAATCCAACAATCAAAGGATGATCTGAGCCACCAATCCAAAGGCTAAGATCATCCTTCCACTTTTATTTTCAAGCATGCTTAATCCACAGCTATCATCAATATTTGGACGGTTCTGATTATTCACACGTACTCCACGTGTTCATCAACTGCATGCGTGCGTGTAGATACTAACTCTGCCAGAGTATCAAACAACTCCCATTACTATTGGAGTCGATGGATACTGATTTCCAGAGAAAGAAACGGAAACCGAAATCTTTTTGTACTTTTCATCTCCCCTTATATATATTCTGTGGACCAGTTTCCTCTCTCCCATCTCTCTTTATCTGACCCGCTTTCCTTCTCATTTCCAATACTACCCCTCTTCGGAAAATCTATCGATTCCTCGATTCGGACAAACAGACCCGTCTCAGATTTCGCCATGGAAGAGGCCAAGGGTCAGATTCTTGAATTTTCTCTCGCCTTTTCTTTTATTACTCTTTTCTTTCCGTATTACAAGATTTTGATAGTATGGTTTTTTTTTTTTTTTTTTGCATGGAAAGGTACTGTTTGGCATGCAGATTCGTCCTTTTTTTTTTGTTCCCGCTGAAATGTTAGTTTTTTAGGACATCCGAGCCATGTAAGTTGTGGGACCCACCGTGAAGATCGCCTGTCTCGAAAATCAGGCCGATCCGTGCGTTAGGTGGGTCGTACCTGTATGATTGGTGAGACCATCGGCTATCCTTTGATTTCGATGGTGTAGCCTGCCTGATGAGTGGATCTTGCACCAGGTGATCTTCAATGTGGGGCCCACAGTTTGCATGGATGGGATGTACTATGCAAGTGGTATGTTGGCGGGAAAGATGGGGCTGGATGCTAAGGTAGCATACATCCTGCTGTAGGGGAGCAGTTCTCTTATTTCTATGGGTAGGATTATGTTTTTCTTTATTTTCCTTCTTAAATTGGGGTGCTTCTAATTGCAATTAGGGCTTGTTTGGGAGCTTGCATTTGGAATGAATTGGAATCCAAATCACAATTACTGTAGAATCAATGTTTATTAGACTCATCAGTTGTGTTTGGTAGCTTGCAATTGGAATGCATTGGAGTCCAAAAATTCTGTTTGGATGACTATAATTGGAATGCATTGTAATTCTTTATCATATTCACGAGGACTTGAATTTGATTAAGTCAGGTGTAATGTCCCAAATTAGTGTAGGTATGTGATATTTGACAGGATGATTGTGATAAGCCCATTGTAATATATACTTTGCCCAACTATGAGGAAATTCCGAGCTTCAGGTGAGCCCAAATGTAAGGATTACAAGTGAGAGGCTTGCCTACGATTTTTAATTGTCCATTTACATGGCCAACATTTGGACAGTTTGGATCATTCTATTGGTGTGAGTTTAGTGATGTGGTTGATAATTTTGATTGTTTTAGGGTATCATCAGTGTGCCATGTGTATTGGTCCTTACTTATGCCTTAGTGGTAGACTCACAGAGGTCATGGGTTCGAGTACCCATCGTGGTGAAAAACCACTGTGGTGTGAGTGCATGGGTGTGTGTGGGGTCTGAGTGCGTGTGTATATATATAAAAAAAAGCGTGCCACACGTATGGCGGATTAGTAGCCTAGTGACACGTTAGTCACTTGTGCAACTCTCCTGCCTTTAAAAAGGGAACCAAAAAGGCATTTCACACCAAGTACACTGAATTCACAGCAAAACAAAGGGATTTTAAAACACACTAAAGACTGACGTTTCATTTACCACCGATTCCATTTACCTTTAATTACACCAAAAAGGTGCATTCACACCCAATTACCTCCGAATACACCCAAATAGAGGTTGCCAATGACACCTTAGAGAAATGCTATGACGGTTCAGTTAGGATTAGATTGAAGAGGCAATTTGCAGGACATGATCCAACATGGCACAGTTGTGTGATCTGGGCCATTCATCAGGTGGGGTCCTCTTTGAACAAGCCTTGGACTGAAAAGCATGTCTGTCCCCACTCATCGACTGGGACGCACGAGTTTGAGAAAAAAAAAAAAGGCCAGTTAGTAAAAATGTGACCAGCTGTCTAGGTCCAATTGCATGTGTTGCCTGCCTGATGAGTGGACCAACCTGTTTTTTGGTCCAGAGCATGGTCACATTGGGTCCCACCTGATGAATTGCCCTGGCTCCTGCATGTGTTCAAGGTTAGCACATTATCCCAAATCAGCTCTTCAATCCATCCTCACCTCAATTGCCTAAGCATTTCTAATTAAGCATTTTTACTTTTGCAATTCGAGAAGTTGGAGTGACTATGTACAGTATCAGGAATTGAAATTTTCAGATGATCTTGAATCTATATGTTGCCATTTGTCCTTTTTTGTTTTGAAGCTTTCTTACTATTAATTTTCGGGTTGATGCGCTTTGTAGAGTAGAGCTACATTATAGGGGTCCCTAAGAAAATATCAATCTGGAAATGGAATCCATAAGTATGGGTGAGTTTCTTTTTTTGGAACCCTGGACAATTTCCACTTGTAAACTAAATCCAGCTAAAGGACTCTTTTTTATTCCTGGCCAGTGGCTGGCTTGCAAATTCCAAGGAAATGGATTCCCTCCCAACAGCCACCTTGTTTTTTTTTTTTTTTGCTAATTTCCTCTCTTGTGAATGCACAGTAGAATTCTTGACAATTTTTTCCTAGTATCCAAATGCAGTTTTTTGATTCCACAGAATTAAAGGCCCGGTATGCAAACATGACAAACAGAATTTGTTTCTTAGGGAATTATTATTATTATTATTTTTCTTTCATGGAAACAAATTCTTTAAGCCCTTTAAAATTCTAAGGAGCTAGACGATGCCTTATTATTAGTAAATTAAGGAGTGGGACTGTGGGAGTCTCATTTTGGTCAGATTCTTTTTGACTGTTATAATTGATCTTAACCGTTCTTGTTTTCATTTCTATGGCGTGTAGAGGTGTACACGAGTCGAACCGAGTGGAGCTTGGCACAACTCGACTCGGCTCGGCCACTTACTGACCCCAGCTTGAACTTGACTCGGCTCAGTCCTTGAGCCTGACTGGCCAGCTCGGCTTGGTTCGGTCCGCAGCTCGGGCCAGTTCGAGCCGAGTTCGAGCCAAGATTGAGCCCAGTTCACGTATGCAGCATTTTGACAAACACATGGACTGCACCTTCAAAATCTCACTGTATGTAAAACAGCAGCAGTGGTTTTACAGGTATTTCATCGAACACCTTGTAAGCAACATAAAAATCAAGAAAAAAAGGGTATTTGTTTCATATACGTACCTTCCTTGCCACCAGCCACACTTCGTTGAGTCATTTCATGAAACACTTGGCGAGCAATAGCAATATCAAAGTAACCGAGTCATCGACCTGGTTCGATCCGAGTTCGATTCGAGTTAGGTTCGATCCGAGTCGAGTCGAGCTTGGGCAAGCTCGAACTCGGTTCGAAATTTTTTCGAGCTAAAAAAAATCAGCTCGACTCGGCTCAAACTCAATTTTGAACCGAGTCGAATCGAGCTTTTTCAAGTCGAGTCAAGCAAGCTAACTGAGCTAACCCGGTTCGTGTACAGCCCTAATGGCGTGTATAGGTTTGCAATGAGAGTTATATTATAGTGAGATTTTTCAAATGGGTCTGCTCGTATTGTCTCTGGTTTTGCAAAATCATCTTTATGTTATGTTGACATGTTCTTTCTTTCAGTGTTGGAGTCCAAGGATGGAACTATTGCTGTGGCTTCCGCATTTCCTGGTCATCAAGAAGGTAAGCTATGTAACTTATGGGTTTGATTTTGTATCTAGGTTGAGAAAGAAGAAGGGGAAAAATAAACCTTTGCATATGGTTGTGGTATACTTTGTCCACTGCTTTCTCTGTGGATTATCATGCACTGCCTTTTAAATGAGAAATGCTGAGGAGATTCATTGCAGATGATTGAGGGCTTTCTTCATAGAAAACATGCAAGACCTGGGTCATTCATCAGGCAGGGTCGAATTTAAACAAGTCCTGGCCTGAAAATCAGGGCAGCCAACTCATTAGATTAGCCACACATGTATGAGAAAAATGGTTGGTTGGAAGACAAGACTGAGGGTTCATATTGTACATATGCATGTGGTCCTTCTAATGAGCGGACCAGCCTGATTTTGGGCCAAGGCATGTTCATGGTGGGTGCCACCTAGTGAATGGCCTGATATCATACTCATGTGTCATGTTTGCATGTGTGCCAGGAAGAAAACCTGCAATTGCCCTCACACAAATATCTGTTGTGGCTTCTTCATTTTATTTTTTGTCCTGGTATATTCTAGATGACTGACATTGAAATTTGTGGTTGTTGACTGCTTGATTTGGTCTTTGGGCCAATCAGCTGTTCGGGATAGAGATCAGAAGTTCCTGTCAAGAGCTGTTGAAGAGGCATATAATGGGGTCAATTGTGGTGATGGAGGCCCTTTTGGTGCAGTTGTTGTTCGGAATGATGAAGTAGTTGTGAGCTGTCATAACATGGTCTTGAAGCACACAGATCCTACAGCCCATGCGGAGGTGACAGCAATAAGAGAGGTAAAAGTGTGAAAGTGGTTTGTCACGTGAATATTTTGATACTTGTAGCTCTTTTAAACGGTTTTCATTGTTTATTCGTCTCCTGTTTGGGGCATGTACAATTTTTTTTTTTTTTTTTTTTTTTTCAATATTAGGGCCCACTGATATATCCTTTGAGTTATTCTAAATCGTCGGATTCTTTTCCCATTCCTCATACTAATTGCAGCTTTGGCTTTTAAGATTTGTTTAGTTGTTTTATTTATTTATTTATTTATTTTAAATTTTAATTTAAATATTATATATTAAAAGAAGGAAATCATCTATTCTGATCCTTGAAGTTCATTTGAAGTCAATGTTTCACTCTCTACTCTCTAGCATGCCCTATGGTTCTGCCATGATTACTCTTGGGACCTGCTATCTACACCTGTTCTGACTAATGAATACATCCATCCTTTTCACTTTTGGTTTTTCACAACAGTTTCTTTTGTAATATTGTATGACTAAAGGTAGAAAGGATGGATATAGTTATCTGTTGGACATGGAAATGCCTCCCGTAATCTTATCTCCAATTAGGTGTTCACATTACCATGTTCCTTTGTCTTTGATCAATCTTTGTTATTTGGGAGATTCTCTTTTGTTTTGAAATTCAGATTTATTTTTGGAATTAGGAAGTGGCTTGTACGAATTATGCCATTTTCTGTGGAATATTCGTCGAAATAAATCTGTGTTTGTAGAAGTATGTGTAAGAACATTTGAGTTCACATGCTATAGTCGGTTTTCTATGACCTTAAATCCTTTGAAGCTGCACCAGAGATCCCATGTGCATAACATACTATCTTGGACCAAAATTCGTAGATTGATTGTAAAAGTTTGGAAGAAAAGGCAATATAGCTGAACTTGTTCAGAACATATCTATCAATGTCATTCCATTTTAGCTGAAAGATTTTGTAGCAGTATTAGACTACATAAACAAAAAAAAAAAGGACCTGAAACATACCAATGAATCCTGTATCTTTCTATCAGCTTCTGCCTCTTCATTTCGTTCCGATCCATTTCAACCGAAGCTGACTTGCTTTGTGATAATCTGTGCACCGATTATTTTTTTTGGGATCTTCACCACCGCCATTGTTTTAAATAACGATGATATCGGCCGATATATCGCATGATATATCTTGTATTCCACCAGTGCGATATATCCGACATGTTCGATATAGTGAGCATTTTCGAATTTCGACGCTCTTATTTTCTGTAAATCATGCTAAATTAGTGTCAAATTGTTACAAATTTATGATTTTTCATGTTTTTGCATGAAAAATCATGGATTGGGAGCTTCAATTTCGAGATTTGGAGGAGATGAGCCGAGTTGGGAATTTTTTTTTTTTAAAAAAACAAAATTTCCTAATTTCTCGCAAATTGTTTGCAATCTTTGTGTTCAAACATCACATCAAACATGTTTGTAATCTAATCTAGTGTTTCTTCTTTTGCTTTTGAATGTATTGCTTGTGTTTCCACACGGTTTTTTTTTTTTTTTTTTTTTTTAACATTTATAAATTATATGAATAGACATTGAATATACTTGTATCAATTCAGTTAGACAACGCATAGATTAGGACCCTGTACAAAGAAAGCCTATTATGTGTACTTGGTTTTTGTAATGTTTTGATTTATAAGTGTGTATTGATGTCTTTTTTAACAATCACCAAAGTTTCATCGAAAAATTCAAACAATTTTCCAATGTTTCCCCATGTTTCCAACAACAGCGATACATTACACGATACAACCGATATATCCCATGCGATAACCGATATGTATTCGTATCCCAAGAATGCGATACGTAATGCGATATTGATATTTCGAATACTGCCACCGCCATCCAATTGAGTGTGGAAGATAGAAAGAATGGAATCTCTCTTTCAAGAAAAAGAGTTTCTTCATCAATTTTTTCAAAAAAAAGGAAAGAAAGTAAAAGAAATTTTCTTCTCTCCAATATCCTAAACCAGTGTTTTAAATATTGATGACATCAGCCGATATATCCCACAATATTTCTTGTATCCCACCTGTGCGATACGAAACGCACAAATAGTGGGATATATCCCACATGTTCGATCCGGTGAGCATTTTTTATTTCGATCATTTTTTTTTTCCTGTAAATCATGTTAAATTAGTGTCAAATTGTTACAAATCCATGTTTTGTCATGTTTTGCATGAAAAATCATGGATTGAGAGCTTCGATTTTGAGATTTGGAGAAGGTCCAAGTTGCAGAACTTTGAAACAAAAATAAAATTTCCCAACTTCTCGCAAATTGGTTGCAATCTGTTTCCAAACATAAAATCAAACATGTATGTAAACTGATTTAGTGATTTTTCTTTTGCTTTTGAATGTATTGCTTGTGTTTCCACACGCCTTCTTACATTTATAAATTATATGAATAAACTTTGAATATACTTGCATCGATTCAATTAGACAACGCATAGATTAGGACCCCATATAAAGAAAAACTATTATGTGCACTTGTTTTTTTGTAATGTTTTGATTTGTAAGCGTGTATTGATGTCTTTTTTTAACAATCATTGAAATTTCATTGAAAAAATTCGACCAATTTCCAATGTTTCCCCATGTTTCCAACAACAGCGATACATTACGCTATACAACCAATATATCCCATGCGATAACCGATATGTATCCATATCCTATGGGCGCGATATGTAACGCGATACTGATATTTCCAAAACTGTCCTGAACTACCCCTAGAAAATTTCTTTTCTAATATTCTTGGTGTGGATATTTCAGAAACATCATTCACTGGCAAACCAAAATGGCCCACCAAATGATATTGACAGCTATGGTCATCAATTGACGGAGTGATTCCAATAACTGTGATAACCAGCTTAACTTAGCGACTAATCTAGTGTGGATATTTCAGAAACATCTTTCACTGGCAAACCAAAATGGCCCACCAAATGATATTGACAGCTATGGTCATCAATTGATGGAAGTGATTCCAATAATCGTGATAACCAGCTCAGCTTAGTGACCAATTCAGAACAGAGATACAAATGGACCCTTCATTTTGTTACTTCATACACAAACGTCTAAAGAGGTTGTAAATCTATGATGAGCATGCATAAACAAGCTGTTGCCCCATGGAAATCTTGACACCAAAATGTTTTGGCCATGGCTACCAAACTTGCAGTGCTGATTAGGATTCATTTGTCTAAACAGCAAACTGGTGCCAAGAATATGGCCACATGAAGAAAAACAAGAGATTTCGAAGGACATTATGGGTGTGTTGGATGGGAATTGAATTGCAACTATTAGTCTGATCAAAGCGGAAATAACCAGATTGTAATTTCCTTAGCATCCGTACTGAGTGTCTGGGATCCAAATTGCAATTGCGTTCCTTTCAAGTTGGGACTTGAAAGCAAGGTGAACTTAAAAGCAACATGATGGTGATTTGAGGACTGCTTATTCAGCATGAATACTTAGAAACATCACTAAGGTTGTGTTTGGATGTAACCATGCCATTCCCCGAAATGGCCATTCCTTTAATTTTAGCTGCCAGATGACTGTCATTCCCTTCTAGAGATGGCTTATTTTGAGACACCCCCCATTAAATAAATTTTTTTTTTTAAAAAGTGACATTGGCTGCACTTCCTGGGGCAAGAAATTTGCTTCCAAAACTAGGTCTAGCATATATCCTTTTCCTGATTAAACTGAATATTCACAGTTCAATTGTGCATCCAAATGCAGCCAATGATTCTAATTAATTGCAATATGGGTGCACAACATGCAACTGTGAGTCACTGTTGAATCTACTTTCTTCAAAGGAGAAATGCCTGGCAAGATACAGTCTTGCGGTCTTTTGTCGCAAGTACCTTGTATTAAATACTAGGTGGTATTGTTGGTTTACTATAGTGAGCTATCCATTGTGCGCTTCATTTGTTGTCGTGGGTACCCTGCATCAAATATTAGGTGGTGT